>WBOK01000051.1:0-270749 GCA_009289805.1 Alternaria gansuensis | reverse complement strand
AGTATAGAGCGCCAAATTCAGAGTAACGCGTTGTGGTGGGGTGGCCGAGAAGTATATGTGGCCGAAAAGTATATGGCCGAGCTTAGGCCTCATATGTACAGAAATGTCAGGCGGGCCTTGATCAGCAGCTGTCTTAGTGACGGCTGCAGGACAGCCCTTTACGCACGACCACTCCTCCTTTGTCTATTGGCTTCATGTTTCAGTTCGGTCCACCATCCATGCCGACTACCACTCAAGGCCATAGCAACGACTTGTCTCGAATCATATCTGCCGAACAAGCCAGTGCATGCAATTCCCCACGCTAACCCACGTGTGAGACACGTTTTTGTATGTTTCATCGCCCTCTCAGGCCCGAAGGCCATTTCCATCTCACCACCTAACAGTAAATCGTAGGTTCAATCGCATCTACCAAGGGATTACCGCATTGTGATACCCCCCCCCCCGCTCGTCATGGTGCATATTTACGCTGTGTATCGTTGACCGAACACGCTCACTTGGGCTATATTTACCATCTTTGGCCAACGCCACATGCAGGCTATGACCCACTCCCTCTACACCCCACCAGAACATCTACCAAAGCGCTGCTCAGCCCCCAGTTGACCTGATCCTACGCCTACCTTATTCCGGCCGCATACTAGGCCTTCCCTAACCGCCCAGTGGCCCGTCCTCACACGTTTTTATTCAGGGCGTAAAATCTTAGGTGTGATTGGGCTAATGCCGTCAGAGGTGAAGGGTGTTATGCGATACCTTTCCTGAAGCTACCCTGGCTTACCCGCATCGTCACTACCACGAAACATCTTTCGATTGGATCGCCAGGGACGTGGCCCGATCTCTATAGCCAGGGAAGCTCTGGAGCTTACCCTGCCGCAACATGTGTTGCTAGGGTGCTGATTCCTCCCACATGCACTCAGCCGCCTAAGGCGTTGTTGACTTCTTATAGTCTGCTGTATTGCGTAGCGATCTTCGTCTTTGCACCTTATACTACTCGACGTGTACGGCACTTTTGGACTCCATTGCGCGTCATACTTGTGTGTTGGATTATTTGGGTTGAGGGCTGCCCGTTTACATGATTAGAGGACTGCGCACATGGAAAAATAATGGCGTCCAAACTTCTTACTCTCGCCTTGTTAGGACCTGCGATGATATACGCGGCAGCTTTCTCGATACCAGAGCCTACAAAGCATACGCCAGCGATTGACGGGTGGAGTCCAGCACCTACAGCAGCACCTCAGCTTCTTCTCGATTTGTCCAGACGCCAGCAAAGCGGGAAAAACACTTGTGGGTTCGTTTCTGGCTTTGGTGTTTCAGGTAAGCTTGTTTCTCGTTCTAGTTCACGAATCATTCTAACCTTTTGACAGTCAGCGCTGTAGCATGTCCAAATCCCACGGAGGTTTGCGCAACAAACACCGATTTCTTCATTCACGGCTGCTGCGATGCAGCTCTGGGCACTGCCTGTACAATAGCCACAGCATGTGTCGCGTTAACAGCCATGTCGGCATCCTGCACAGACGAAGCATGCTTTTCCGACGCCGCAATAGCGAAGTGTACGGCGAGCTTAGCACCAGCTTGCTACGAGTGGCAGTTCATCTACGACAAGATGGTCCTCACACAGTATGGCTGCGCAGCTAGCCCTTTCACGAGTACTGCGTACCATAGTTTGGGCATGACTGTAACGACTAGCTCAGCAGCGAAAGAAACAGTCACTGCAACCGTCACCAAAGAACCAATCAGCACACCGACTTCCTCCAGCTCTTCCTCCTCTCCCCATTCATCGAAACCCGGTTTGGGTGTCATAGTAGGCGGTACAATCGGTGCCTGTCTCTTCATCTCTTTTATCATTTTTGTTGTCTTCCTCGCGTGGCGACGTCGTAAAGCTGCGGCAAGGAATAGTCCGCAATCTGCTGGTGCTTTTCATCAGACAAATCCTCATTCTGTGGTCGAGTATAATTCGCTGGGGTTTCCTTCCCCGGGCTTCTCGTCATCGGGCTTGCCTTCACCGGCTAGTCCGTACGGTGATGATAATAAGGTCTGGCAGCAACATTCGTCTGGAATGAACAGGGGTCGGATAGGCATTGTGGAGGTAGATGGGACGTCGAGGGCGGTGGAGGCGCCAACGGCTGAGAAGTGAGGGTGTTTCCAAGACCTTCTTTTCGTTGTATCCAAGTATGACTTGATGGCGGTGTGTTGCTTGTTTGTTCCGGACTTCGGTCTTGGTGAATGTTTGATACGTTCTTGTTTGTATTACAACATGGCGTTGATGGGATTGATACCTAGTTCTATATGGACGTGTTTAGAAAAGACTATTGGAAACGGGCTGACGGCATCATGGAACATATGTAGAGAGTAGCATGTACACGAAAAAGTGCTACATTTTTTGATAATCGTGAGCAAATGTACATCTTATACGTTCGAGGACTTGATCATTCCAAAGCTTCGTTACCCCAGCGGAGACTACCAATGTCACGCAAGCTTTCATGCCTCGATTGTAGTCGTAGATCGCCAGATATGCTATCTCTTGCAAATTCAGCGTTCATCCATCAACCACAGCCACCTACCACATCAAATCCTCCCCATCCACCAATTTCATCCCACCCATCTCCACTCCATACCCAGCCCTTCCCCCCAGCCCTTCCTCCTCCTCCTCCTCCTCATCACCATTCTCCTCATCCTCCTCCTCCTCCTCCTCTTCCTCAGCCGGCACCAAACTCCCCACCTTACACTCCTCCTCCCTATAATGTACATCCGCCTTAAACCGACATGCCTTCGGTCCCCAACCACTCTGCCCATTACACCCCTCCCTCTGACACAAATGTCCATAAAAGCAATCCTTCTTCCTACAAGCCCCCTTCCTCGGACACGGATTACACCGCAGCACGTACTCGAGTACTTGCTTCGCTCCAGGTTCTAGATCGCTATGATCGTAGGGGCAGTTGAAGGTAAAACATTTTTGTTGAAGGTGGAAGGTGTTGCACGGTTTGGCTTTTGCGAAGCGCGCATTGTAGATTTTCCAGGCTTGCTGGGAGGGGAGAGGGATGTAGGGGTCGATGCGTTGGTTGGATTTGTTGAGGGGGATAAATCCGGGGATTGGGGCCGCGGGGAGGAGGGAGGATATCTTGCTACAGTCTGTGGGTTGTTGGAACGACTGTGACGAGGCGGATGGAGCTCGAGATGAGAGCCCTGACGGGCCGCGGGGCGGTTGGGTGGAGGTAGAGCTGTTGACGCAGTCAAGTCCCTTGGAGACGTGTCTGAAGTTGCATTTGTTGCCGAAGCGACAAGAGCCTTTTTCGAAGTACTTGCATAGCTGCGTTTCTTTATCGGGGTTGGAGAAGCCGCCTTTTGAGGTTTGGGTATATGCGGATCGCTCCTCCCATCCAACGCGGTCTTGCTCACCAAAACCACTGGTTTCTGTAGGTAATAAGTCGCCGAATGCAGAATCCGTCACACTGAGGGAGTCGTCCCGCCTCCATGATTCTTTGCGAGTTGATGGTCCAGGAGTAAATAATGGTCTTTGTACTGTTGCTACTGCCTTTTGCTTAAGCGCTGTAGCTGCAGCGACTTTGTTAGTAGGTGCGGGAACAGGAAGTTCAGACCACCTAAAGATAGTCGGAAATTGAGTGACGTTCAAGTTGAACTGGTGGAACTCTGGGTTCCAAACAGCGCCTTGGACTAGTGTTATCTTGTCGCGTACGCCGCTAAAGGGTACGAGTTGAGATAGATAAGCCGGGCCGTGACAAGCAGCGTATAAGATATGGCTGCAAGCTGTATCCTCGGAAGCAATCTTGAACTGTTCTCTGACCTTAAATTTGGTACCTTCTTCATCTAGGGCATCAACGAAGTCGAAAAGGCTGATTGCTCGGGTGAACGCGGCAGAGAAGGGAGATAGCGAGCGCTTCTCCAAACCAACGACTTTGGATTTTCCGAGCTGCTTAGACAAGTTCGTCAAGTCGGCGTAGATCTTGACATGTATGCGGGCGTTGTGGGCTTGAGGGACGTTTTGCTGCAGGTACTTTTCTATGGCTTCGTTGAGCATACGAGCAGCGCGCATCCCGCCCTCTTCCTTCTCACGAATAAGCTCATCGTTGAACTAGAGTCTGTCAGCGCGGGTTCTGTGAGGCTTCAATGAAACTGACAATGTAGTTGTTACCGTCTATCAACACCAAAACGTATGGATTTCGAGGCCTTGTTATCGCAGATGTGTTAGGTGTGACTATGGCTAGAGGCCTAGTAGTATTCTTATCTTTCTCTTCATAGGCCTTCTTTAAGTCCTTGTACTCGTTGAGTAGCTGGCTGTATTCTCTTAGGAGATTCTAAGCGGGGTTAGCGGAATGCGGATTAGTGAGAATATCTCGGTAAGAACTTACTGTTAGATCACTTTGCCTATTCTGATCATTGAGCTTGAACTGCTCTAAATGCGTATCTAGCGAGTCGATCTTCCCATCGGCTAGCATCTTGACCGTGACGCGTCGTCAGTGTTAAAGCGTTGGCGCTTGACACGAGTAAGTTAGCAGACTGGTCGGCTAAGAGCGAATCTTATATCGGAAGGATTCAGAAAACCGTCGTGTTCGACCAAACAATTAGTGGATTGCTCTAGGGAAACGCGTTGACGGCAATCCATTGCGCAACGTGGCCGGGGATCCCGCTCCGCCTGGCCAGTGCGAGAGGCCTTAGCGCCAGGAGTCATCCTTCACTACCTCGACTACCTACTCATTACAACTGCGGTAGCCTAGCCACTCCACTTCCATGGTTTTGACACATATGAAACCTTTGAGCATCGGCAGATTGCAATTACCTCTATAGTGCTAGACCCGATTGAACCAGACGACGCCACCATGAACATCCTTTTCCAGGCCAACGCATGTCGACGTTGCCTGCTTGCCCTCTGTACGGATCTCGCCTCGAATCGTGCCGTATAGTTTGCCTTCCTGACACCACGCATTTATACATTGAACCTATTGCCAATCAGATGTTCGAAAGCAAACAGGTATGTGAAACATCGATCGCTCCAATCCGCCACTAGCTTCCCATCCTTCATTTCAAGTACTAGCCCCTGATACCCAACATTGTGATAGCCCCCAACTGTCTCCTCCAAGGCCATATTGAGCGGTTCTGCACTCTCCAATTTTTCCCATTTAGATTTGTCAGCATCTTCCGCATTATCCATAATTTGAAAAATCTTGAAGAACGCACCCCAATCAACACAATCCTCCCGCCGTGCACCGATAACATTATCAACTAAAGTGAACCTCAGAGTGTCGTTGACATAGAATGAATTATACAAGTTTCCGACAATCACAAGTCCCTAATCAAACCTGGACATGAAGCAAATCATAAGTTTTAATAAGTTGAATCAGGGCACTGAGCCATGGTGTCCGATCGATGTGTCTACGATAGCTTGTGAGGGCTAGGCCTAGGGTGTAACACATCAATTTTGAAAAAAAAATATAGACCATATCTTGCCACCGAGGAGGTCGAAGCTGTGAGGTATGGTAAGTGCTTTGTGGCTAGCTTCGGAGAGGATGGGGTCACGTTTGATAAAGGCGCGGATTTATTTCACTTCATCGCCTGCGCTGTGACCCTCTGGAGCTGGATTGTAGTGAGTCAGTGCAACGTAAGACCCGGATTCGCTATTTCAGTCAGATTCACTTATAGGAGATTCGGGTCTATGCGTTATCTTTCCTTTCTCCCTCTTGGACTGCCTTCTGCCTGCGAGGGTGCAAGTTGAAACAGTGGTTAACGACTTTATCAAGCTGCCTCAACTTGAGCTTTAAAAAACCCACTACTAATCTGTCACTTCTCATACACATTCAAAATGCGTCCCCCCGTCTCAAAGCAGCAGACTAATGTAGTTCTCGTTGAAATTTACTGTCCAACAAAAAACATCACCATCGAAGACTGTACGTACCCACTGAGTAGACCGGGAGGGAAGCAAACACTGACTGGCAATGTAGTCTTGATCACTCCTTCAGCCGCACATGAACACATCATTGAGAGCATCAAAGTCCGTTTCAAAGCTTATCTAGAAGAGGTTTGGCCCTGCGATATCAACGGCGAGCCGATTCGCACCAGCGAACCTGGAGAGTTGATCGACGATACTGAGATCGAGGGTGACCCGGTTTACAACTTCAGCAACGTCCAAAATGGCGAGCGTATTATCGTACGCGTGAGTATGGATGAGCGCTTTACTCCCGAGATAAAACACGAGACAGTACTGTATCTGGGAAATGACATGGGTCAAGACACATTCAAGGTATGTAATCCCAGTTACTGGCCATGTCTCCTTTCAGCCCTCAGCCATTGTACTGACCTTATAGGCGATGAGCCGTCAAGACCGTCGTAACCACGTCCGAGTGTTGCGCCGCTCGGAAGCTGTCCAACGCAAGAATATCATCCGCCTGACCTCGCCTCACACGGACGTGACTTCGGAACTGGCCAAAGCTCGCTACCCCATATCGTTATCATCTCGGATGATCAACGACAACTGGAAGATCGCCCAATGGAACCCGCTTGATCGAAACTGCCTAGGTGCTATGGCAATTCTAAGCGAGGCGACTTGCGGCCAGCCGTGGATGCTCGAGCACCTTCTGATAGCGGCGGTTGCGAATAGGCTGTCGGGTGAACAAGTTTTGCAAGAGAGCGACATCTTGAAGGTCATCGAACATCTTTATCAGGTAGCAAACGCGATTGGGTCGACGTGGGACGTCAAGGCACAGTAGAAGGGGACGGAAGACTCGATCGATTCTCGAGAGAATCTAGATATTCTTGGACAGTGAAGACTTGGGATCTTGACCAAACTTGAGCTTAAGCTTTTGCAGATTTGTAGGACTATTTGTAACTCTTAGTCCGTGGGTGACGGCTAAGCGATATAGTAAGTATCGATGGATGAATGTTGTTACCAGAATTCATCTTGCGGACTAACTCCCTAGAGGAGGAATCATCTTGAGATCCGCAAACTCGCCCAGTACCTCCCTGATGGCCTCATTTGAGTCCACGAATCCACGCCATCCCATTTTCCGCGCTTTATTCATTGTGAGGTTCAAGGAAGAGCCCATCATCCCTCCGTCCGTAAAGCCAAAGATACGGTCTATGTCCATATCCTGCAACTTGTCCACCTTGAGATGGTGCTTGGAGATAATCTCCTCCCATGCCTTCTGCAACTTCTCTTGCTTTGCCCAATCAGTCAGTGTGAAGCGTACTCGGTAGGTTGCCGGCGGCCCGAAGCCTCGTGGATGCGGATCGTATTTTGAGGTGATGACCGTATACGCGCTATTGTTCAAGCTAGGGTGCTCATGTCCGATGCCATACCACTCCGCGTACTTTGGCCAGAAATTACCCCATGTGAATGTCGTACCATCCATCGTATTGAACTTCTCATTCTTCGCGCCGTCGTTCAACACGGCCTATTGCTCCATGTAAGCATTCATCTTGCTGCTAGACATGCACGTGTTCGCTTCCTATGCCTGAAGATCAGTGGGAAACTCCAGCTTCTCGCCCAAGTGTTTCTGTACACTCGCATAGACGCCCAGCGGGAAGATAAGGTTCATGGCTGCATCTGGAACAGCGCCGAGAATTCCCCGCTGGCATGCATATGTTCCCGTCGATACCCTGCTTCTTGCAGAAATCCCAGAGAAAGTCTTCCTGTGCGTAGTAGAAATTGGGTTCCAGAGTAACGCATGGTGCTGTTTCTTCCTGGGGAGTCGCTGCCGGCCCAAGATGGACACCGTAGTTCTTTCCGCCGGTTTGGAGCATGATGCGCTTTGGCTTGATGTTGGCTATCGGAAGAGCTTCACAGAAATTTTCGAGAAGCGCGGCTACAATATATCAGTTCCAGATCTTTGACGCTATATGTTGGCCAACACTTACTGTTCACCTTGCACATCTCCTCGGCGTCGCTCCACAAGCCGCCGCCTTCTTTCGGCTTGACTTGAACGTACGAGTAGAAGAATATGTAGTCGGCCTTGACGCCGTTCTCCTTCAGTACTTTGGCAATCTCTTCTGGGTCTTGCAAGAAATCCAGAGGAATATGCTCAGCATTCCTCGGCAGCCCATCCGGGATCGTGGGTGGTCGTCTTGACAGACAATAAATCTTACTCCATCGCGCGGGGTCTTGTGCCAACACGCGTAAACTTATAGTTTCCAGAAATACCATTCGCTCCGGTTATAACGGCTGTAAGTCCCTTCAGCGACGACGTGTACACGGGTAGGCCATGGAAGATGCCCTTGCTTTCGACTAGCTGTTGGTTGGACATATTTGACGACGAGAGGTAAGTGAAAACCGGCGACAGGTAAGATAGAGGTGCTTAAGCCGCTGCAAAACTATATAAACATGATACTGACGCTGCATGTCTAAGAATTTGAGGCCCACATGTAAGGCCTCTCATCATGTCGAATTGCGGGGAAGTGCAAACGGGGCAATCTCAACAACGGAACAACTTACAGCTTGATACGCCAACCGAGGAGGATTGATTAGTAAAGCGACCAGATAGGGCGTGAAAGCGCCATACACATCACGTATTGCGTACTATGCTTACAGATTCTCAGCTGCATCCCTGCAACATAACAAGATCGTCATAGATTGTCAAGTCGCGCCACCACAGCTCTCTGCATTCAGCCTGAGATCTGAGAATACAGTGAACGAATGCCAAGAGATAAGGATTTTATGAAAGCACGTCAAAAAATAATATCCTGGATGGTTCCTCCCCAGTGTCGTACATGAAACTGAGAGAGCGGGTCTCTTCAGGAGATATCGTGAGGTATTAATTCGTGAATGCTTTCCAAAAATAGATCCAAACGGTACTGGTGCCCGTTAGTCGTTGGTGTTGTAATGTCGCTGCAGTCGTGGCGAAGGTAGGCGCCTGCTTAGCGCTGCGCTAAATATGGGCCCCCTCTCACGCGCAGAATTCAGGCTTCAGCCACGAACATTTGCAACTCGTAGCCCTCTAGCGCATTTGGTCTATGGATCCTGATGTTCCAGGTAGGCTGTATAACTTGATAGATTAGCTTTCCAGGCTGAAATTTATCTGTGCTCGAAAAACAGACACCAATGGTAGCTCCTCAGTCACCCTTCAGTTCGTCGTCCTCGCATTGCGCTTAAGTTGTTCCTTATAACAGCAAGTGTCAAAAAACTATCTCTTTCAGGATCCCCCACCGGACTCAGGATCAACACCGGATTCAGGTCACTTAGCCTTAGAGAAGAAGCATCTCCAACCATCCTGGCAATTACACCCTAGACACCACTGTCTAGGCTTCAGCGATTCCTCTTCAGTGCCATGTCCCAAACGCGATACCGGTCGCACGTGGCTTCAGACTATCAACATGAACATGGTCAGACGACGAAGAAACACCTCTCAAAACTTGTAGCTGTACCTAACAATGCTCCATGGCAGAGACAGCCACCCCAGTCAGAACACTCGACTTCACCAGCAATGAACCAACAGGACTCTTCGGTGGCAGCCAGCCAAGGCATACCAGTATTCTCTGGGGACCATGATGTCTCTGAGAATGATCAGGCTGACATTGCATGGGAGTTTGATGTTTACGCGACACCGTTCGTTCCCCCAGCGCTACGATCGATCAATGCTGAGAAGGGCGGCATTATATCAACGGAACCCAAACACCGCATATGTTTCGAACAATATGTGCACAGCTTCATCGGAACAAGCTTCATACCCGCACCCTACGTGGAGGTCCAAGACGAAACAGTCAGATCAACAGCTGATTCTTTTACATCGCTCAATGAGTCTACATATCTTCAACACTTTGACACAGTGACCGCCATCGAGTGTGCGGCGAAAGAAGAAGAGAACGAAAGACATGCGATGTATCGAGTCCCACTCTGGCAATCACATTCGTCTGAAGACCTATGGTGTTTGTTGGTGCCAGGACTAAGGGAAGATAGTCCACATCTTGAGATGGGCGACATATTACAGATACGTCAATTGTGTGTTGATGGGACAGGGGCTCTGACACCCATACCGATGTATGTGAACGATTACCAATTCGGATACATCGGACATCCTCCAGTTACCTTCATGTCCTGGACGGGCATACAGTACGATGCTGCAGTATTTGGTATCAATCGTGCGCAGGAAATAGTTTTCATCAAAGCAGATGGTCTCGGCCCTCCAGACTCTAGAATACCGCCCATGCCCATGTTCGCTAATGTCATATTTCCACTCAGATTTGACTTCATCAAGAGCCAGCGAAGAGCTTTGGTGCATATCAGCTCCGAGCTCAGGCAATGTAGCCTATCTCTACGTTCGGATGAATCTGCATCTTCGAACGGTAGGCTGAACCATTTTGGTCAATCACCCGGTGTCAAGTATGCAGCACTCGAAACAGGAAGCATGAAGGCTAAATCCCACGGCCTCCGTAACGATTGGACTTTCCGGATACTTTTCCCTAACGACGCCCATGGAGAACGTCAAACCAAGCTGCGCAAAGTCCCACATCGCAAGCTCTTCGATCGCGATATCAATTATGAGCAAGCGCACGCTGTCAATGACATATGTACCAACGCACATGGGACTCTGCCGTACTTGATCAGCGGACCACCGGGCACAGGTAAGACGAAAACTTTAGTCGAAACGGCAATGCAACTACTGAATACCACGAATGTTGCACACCTGCTTGTATGTGCTCCATCAGAGGCTGCCGCAGATACACTCGCTTTGCGACTCAAGAGTTATCTCCAAAGGACGCAGCTTTTTCGTCTCAACCGACCGGGAAGAGCCGATAACGAAGTACCACGGGATTTGTTACAGTATTGCCATATCGAAAACGAGATGTTTTGTTTACCGCCGTTTCGGGAGCTCATGGCTTTCAACGTCGTGGTAACTTCTTGCCAAGATGCTGCGATTCTAGCAGAGGCAAGGATGAGCAACAACGACCTCTGGACCATGCAAAACACAATGTTATCGGCGTTCAACCCGGAAGAGGAGACAACAACCCGGTCGCTGCACTGGACAGCTTTGCTCATAGATGAAGCAGCTCAAGCTACCGAACTAGACGTCTTGCCTGCCATCAGTGTTGTTTGCCCACCATCATCATACCCGCAATCATCACCCCAACCACGATTTGTCATGGCAGGAGACGAGAATCAGCTCGGCCCCCGAACAGCATCTCGCGACACCCGAGTAGCCACGTCGCTGTTCGCCCGCCTTTCAAAGCGACCGCTATACCAAGACCACCCTCTCTCACGGTCCAAGACCAAGCCATCGTCTGGCCCACCCGTCTTGAAACGATCAATGCTGCCCATAACATACCCGCCCTTCACACTCCTGGTACGAAACTACCGCTCCCATCCCGCTATCCTGAGCGAGCCAAGCGCCCTCTTCTACAACAACACCCTGATCCCCGAGGCTGCGACACCAAACACACCGCTCCAACAGTCTAACCTCTGGCGCGGTCGCAAATGGCCCGTTCTCTTCATCCCACACACTGCACCGGATGAGATTGAATACGACGGCGGCGGCTGGTACAACGTCTCCGAAGCGCGCATCGCCTGCAACATCGCGCAGACCCTCATCTCCGCCTCGTCGGTAAAACAGGCAGATATCTGCATCATGTCGCCATTCGCCGCACAAGTCAAACGCCTTCGTTCGCTGATCCGTTCGTCCGAGTTTGGCAACGGCGCAGGCCTGTGGAACGTGAACATTGGCCCTGTGGAAGCATTCCAGGGTCTGGAGAAGCGCGTCGTGATACTCTGCACGACAAGAACGAGGAAGAAGCTGCTGTCAAAAGACGGGGAAACCGGCATGGGGATAGTGGGAGGGGGCAGGAAGATGAACGTTGCTCTCACGCGAGCAAAAGAAGCACTATTCGTGATAGGCAATGCCCGGGTCTTGGAGCAGGATGGGCATTGGCGGCAGTGGTTGTCCTTTTGCTGGAGAAACGGATTGGTTAGTGACGACAAGGGCGTTTGGCCTGGAAGTAGAGCAGAGCCGGAAGGACCTCAGCTTGGCGTGCTGGAGAGAGCGCTGATCGCAAAAGAAGACCAGATGAATACCAGCGGGAAGGTGCTGGGTGCTGGTGCAGGATGCTGCGACACGAATTTTGACTATGATGCTTGGATTGAAAGCCTTAGGGAAACGCTTGGGGAGGGAGACGAAGAAGTGGGTGACGATGAAGAAGATGCTGCAGGAGCTGGTGACGCGACTGGTGTGATTGAAGAGGAAGTGGGCCAAGCGAGAGAAATGGGCATATCAGACTTCGATCCGGCTGACGATGCTTACGGCTAGGAGCGTCAATCTGTCTACCCTTGGACGAGCGAGAAAGTAAGCGAACGTGCTAGAAAACGGAGGTGATGGTGCACACAGAAGCGGACGTAGACGCGGTGCTTGAGATGCGAGCGCAAATCTACGTTCATCATTGGAATATAAGTGAGCCTTTTGTCATTGGCAGCAGTTTGAACGAAAACCACAAAGAGCAAGCACCAGAAACTACGTGACTGCCATGTGTGCACGATGTTCTGATGTCAATCACAGAGTATCATTATTCCTACTGTTCATACTCCAGGATAGCTCAATCTAAATCCCTTGCCTTTGGCGCCAAATGCTGTGCCACGTCCCAAAAAAAAGCCTTGTCCTGCCTTTCATGGGGCCTTTCCTTCAAGACTGATCAGTGAGAACCAGCATTTCGCACTCCCCCAGGAACTCCTGTAAAAACCTAGTTTTGAAACAAAAAGCCCTTCAAAGCACTCTCCACTTGCTGGTCATCGAAACCTTGGCCCTGCATCTGTTGAACCATCTGCTGCTGCTGCGGCGGCGGCGGCGGCGGCGGCGGCGCAAATGTGGGTTGTTGGCCTTGGAGAACGCTACCCACAGTGCCTGAGGCAGTCTCCATCTGTCCTTGAGGAACATACGGAGCATATGAGTGAGATGGGTCGTTTGACGAACTTCTAGGCGGGGCGCTAGGACCAGCATCATTCATACCACTCATTGTACCATTTGGGACGTCGGGCGGACGTGTATATGCGTTCTTCGGAGGACGACCGATTCCAGTATGTGTAGGCGAGGGAATTGGCTGACCCTGTGCCAAAGCTGCTTTCCCTCTGTCTCTTTTCTTCTGTTGCACCAGAGTACCCTTAACACCACGCAGGTACTTCACCGCTGCATCAACCAACTCTTTCTTCTCCGGCGAGTTTTTAAGTGCCGCAAGCATCTCTCGGACTTGTGTTTCGGACTTGATATGGGGGCATGTACGCAAGTGGCCGAAGTGTGCTAGACCACAAAGACCGCAATGCTCAGCACCTGCTACTTTGAGCTCACAGGCGCCCTGAGGATGACTCTTGTGGCAAGCGGCGCAGACACGATTGTTGAAAGAGCCGTATGTTGGCTCCAGTGGGTTGCGGACAGGTATGGTGGCACGCTTAAACGGTTTGACTGTCGCTTCGTTAGTCTTTGGTGCTTTTGGCGATAATTCTGGTGTGGGCGAAGAAAGGTCGATGAAGGCGAGTGGTGCAGGGTGAGACGATGTTTGCCCCAGAGAACCATCTGGATGAGTTTGAATATCACCGCCGGTGTGGATCCAGGGCTTGGATCTGACCCTGGTGTCGCCTTGTGATGGCACAATCTGCACTGGCTTCGGCGGCGATCTGATGGCTCTCGCACCAGCCTTCTCAGGCGTATTCTGAACAGGAAAAGTGACAGCACGGAATTTTGACTGTTGACTAGACGGAACCTTAGACGCACCTGCGCCATTCTGCTTCGACAGCGAAGAGCTGGCGATGTTTGTTGTATCATGACGGTGATCGTTGCCAAGCTCCTTGGCGGCATCGACGTCGTCAAGTGCAAGCTCGGGTTCGCTTTCGTCTTCAGACTCGGCTTGGAAGTCTGTATCGCTTTCGGACCCCATCTTGTTCTTGCGCTTCTTACTCGGCTTCTTGATCGGTGAAGGCGAGGCGGCAGTATCCTCGATATGGTCTGTTCCCGCGATAAATGCAGCATCGGCATCCCTCATCTCTTTAGCATAATCGACAGCCTGTGTGCTATTAGTATTGGTCTTTGTCAAAAGCAGAACATTACGTACTGCTTTGGCTCGGCGTCCCCGACCCATAGCCTCTGCCTTTGCAAGTGCTTCGATCGCTGCAGCAGCTTGTCGTTCCTTCAAGATCTTATCCCAGACACCTGGGTCTGGAGCCATTTCTTCATTCGCAATGTCGAAGTCATCTTGCAGTCCGCCCTTGTCATTCACCCAGATCCGGGCGAAGCCAAATTGGGACTCCGCAGAATCATCGTCACCAGTCTTAGTATTCTCGATCTGGCTACGGTCGAGTAACTTATCAATGGAGGCATCGTCGTACCGGATGTCATGTTCTGCATCGTCGTCCTTGAAGAGTTCTGCGGCGCCGTGCTTGAGTATCGACTCAACATCCTCGTCCTCTGGATCTTCTCTGTCCAGGTCCTGAACAACGACTTTGTCGAGAGCCATCTTCTTCTTGCCCATCTGCATGATCTTCTCTTCTACAGACGCTCGAGTTGCCAGCTGAAGACACAGCACCTTCTTCTTCTGGCCTATACGATGAGCCCTGGCAATAGCCTGGAGATCTTGATGAGGATTCCAGTCAGGATCCAGGATAATGACAGTGTCAGCAGTTGCAAGATTGATACCGACACCGCCAGCGCGAGTGGAGAGAAGGAAGGCAAACAGGGGCGAGTCTGGTGCATTGAACTGGTCGATGCGCTTCTGCTTCTCAAGCGAACCCATTGTGCCGTCTAGACGCTGATAGGGGAGCTGCATGCCGTCCAAGAAGTCCTCGATGATGTTAAGCATATCAAGGAACTGACTGAAGATTAGTACGCGATGACCACGTTCTTGTAGCTTCGGAAGTAGAGTCTCGAGGAGAGTGAGCTTGGCAGAGGCTTCGACGAGATTGCGATGAGAGACGGCAGCAACGTCGCTTCGCTCTTCGATCTCGCGGCTGTAGACAAATGGATGACAAAGACACTTGCGCAGTTGCATGAGGATGTTGCTCAAGTTCGCGCGCTCCTGTTGCTTTAGCTGCTTGTCGGAGGTGAACAGGGCCTTGAGGAGCTCTGGGCTCTTTGATAAGATTGACTTGTAGACTTGCTTCTGTAGGTGGCTCATCGAGATGGGGAGAATAATCTGACCAATAGGTGGAAGGAAGGTCAGGACTTTAGCCTTAGTGCGTCGAAGGATGAAAGGTCGGATCTGGTCATGCAGTTCCCTGATATTCTCCGCTGTCATCTCGGCGTACTGCTCCTCAAGCTGCTCAGCATTGATCGTGTCGTCCAAGAAATGTAGCAAGTTGAAGAGCTCTCTAGCGTTGTTCTGAAGCGGCGTGCCAGTCAACAAAAGTCGAAAAGGCGCGCGTACTGCTGTAAGGGCTGTGTACAACTGGCCCTTGTCGTTCTTCAACCGTTGGCCTTCATCGACGATGAGACCGGCCCAGCTCACACCTCTAAAGAATCTCCGGCAGTTATCGTCAGCCGCTGCATCGTACGACGTGACAACAATGTGACATCGTAGGTCTTTTGTATTCTCGGGGTACATCTCGTATTTGTGGGCCATGTCGCGAGCCTTGGCCGATCCAAAATAGGCAACCACGCGAAGAGATGGCGCCCATTGCTTAATCTCCCGCCGCCAGTTGGCACATGTCGAATTGGGCACTACTATCAAGAAAGGGAAGCAGTTGTGCTCTTGGATGAGGGTTGCCATGAAGGCGATGACTTGGATCGTCTTTCCCAGGCCCATCTCATCTGCCAGAATGGCGTTCTTCTGTTCGTACCACTTGTAGTAGAGCCAGTTCAGACCCTCCAACTGATACTTCATCAGCTCGCCACCAACAAGGTTGTCGGGTTGCTTCTCCCGCTCAAGCTTAGCGAATGGTGTGCTGCGAGCCCTCTCAATGCGTGCTTTGAGGGGGCCCTGCTTGGGGATTTTGATGTAGCGACCAGCCACCCAGTCGTTGTAAGCAGTGACAAAGTCTAGCCACCTATCACCATCTTCTGGAGTAGGCACACTCTCCCATACGGTATCTTCGTAGCCCAGGCCTTTGTACTTGATGAGTGCCTTGTCGACCTCTTTGATACGAGCTTTGTCAATCTCTTCGCTGCGGACTTCGACATAGCTTGTGTACTTGATATCGAGGACGATGTCAATGCGAAGGTACTCTTCAGAGATGGCATCTTCAGTTCGCATCTTCGGTCCATCCTCGCGCTTGAAGAAAGCCTTGCGCTGAACTCCAGCTGTTACACCCCAAGTCCAGGCTCCTGAATGCCACGCAGCTCGGAAGTAGGACTCCTGCTCCCACTTGATCAAATACTGTTTGTCGTCCTCACATATGAGCTCACACCGAGTACCGGGGCGATAAGTCTCGACATCCGATGGGCGCCAAGCGACGATGCCACCGACTTTTCGATCGATGTTCTCATCGCACTCCTTGCAGAGCCATTTACTAGAGTACTCGCGGAACCGCTCGTCTGCTATCTCTTCATCGTCACGATTGACGTCCATAGCGTACCGCGAGATGGGCGGTAGATGATGATAGTGCCAGGCGCGAAAGCACTTTGTGCAGCGAAATAAGACATTATCGCGGTTATTGACGAGCTCAGAAGGGACGTCGACGACTGGATCATACCCATCGTTCTCTTCTCGCTCCTTCATCTCTTGCTGCGTGGTTTTGCGACGTCTGAAGGATCGGCATGAAGCTCCCGAAACAGCGCAATCCTGACATCTGGACAGATCAGGGGCAGTTGGGTCCTTCTTCTTGTAGAAGCCTATGCACCGCTTGCACTGCAGAACGAACTCCTCATCGCCGACCTTGGTTACTAGATGGTCACGAGTAGAGCGATTACCCAAGCAGTTCTTGTGATATGCCAAAGAACAGCCTTGACAGTAGACCAGAGGTGCAACGTTGGGTCCGTCGAAGCAAACCTCGCAACCCTCGGTGTGTCGCGCACGGAAAGGGTCGCTTCGTGGGAGCTTCGGGAAAACCTCGCGGACAACGGAGACTTTCTGTGCAACAACTTTGGGGGCAGAGTCTGACCGGTAGACGTCGTCCACACCAGCTTCCTGCATATTGTTGGTAGCACGTGTTGCTCGATCAGACTGTCGGACGCCCACTCGGGGTATCTTCTCAGCCTTCGCTGCACGCAGAGTCCGTCTCTTACGCTTGCGACTCGGTACTACGCCCAAACGGAAGATGTCTAAGGCGCTGGAGTCGTCTGTGTCATCAACTTCCTCGTCTTCTTCCTCGTCATCGTCGTCGTCGTCGTCATTGTTGTTACCCTTTGTTCGCATCGGTTGTCTTATTGAACGTCGTGTAGGCTGTTGTGTGCCTTTACGTGGCCTGCCTCTCCTCTTCCTGCCTCCATCTTCAGAGTCCTCATCCTGATCACTCGTGGATAGCGCAATGAGATCACTGTTTTGTGAGAGGCCTCTAGAGAACATTCCTCGATGCTTACTGGGCTTCGCCTTCCGGGGTCGGCCGTTGCGACGTCCGTGTGAGTTCAAGGCAAGCTCATCTTGATTTTCGTCTTCAGAGGAAGAGATGGGGATAGTCGAAATGTCCACAAAACCTTCATGGCCGGCTTTGGTGGTTCGATTACGAAGTCTCATATCGGTGTCGTCGCCGCTAGTAGTCGCGTTCGGATCGTCGTCTGGTTGGAATGATTGTAGTGCGTCTGCGCCACCGGGGAGATCAAGGAGCTCTTCGAAGGTTATCTATAGATATTTAGTGAGATTTCGAGAGTATAATTGTAAAGGAGAAAGAACACAAGCTGGGACTGCTGTTATATAGTAAAACCAGCCGTGGCAGTCGCGTAAGCTACCTTTACCGGTAATACAGAGGCAACTACAGATTTCAAAATGATTGTCACTCACCTGCTTAACGCGATTTCCGAACAGCTTGACCTCATACACCATATCACCCTTCCTCCCAGAGAACTCTCGGAGGATCCTGTCGACCTCATCTCGAGGTTCGTAGTATTTGTACTCTGTCTTTTTGACGCTCATCTGTGGTATCCGAACACATAATGCCCTCCGTGTACGAGGCGAGGTTTCGATATGTGCAGACCCAAAATCCTTGTCTTCGTCGCCTTGGAGGGACATGGTCGCTGGGGAATAGGATGCTGCCTTCGCAGGTGCTGGTGGTGGAGCAGTCCGGACAGGGCTCGATCTGCGCTCGGCCGTTGGCTTCTTCTTGAAAGCGGCCATAAGAGCCGCGCTGTCATCGTCACTAGACATGCTTGCGATTTGGGATACGTAGTCTGACACGGGGAAGTGCAGGTGGCTCCTCCAGCGAAGAAGGTGTAACCAGTCTATACCGACAGCATCCGGCGGACCAAGCTCTGTAAAAGCCTGCGGAAGTGATTCGCGTAGTTGTCCGCTATCTTCAACAAGCGGAATGTCGGCGTGGGGGACGAATTGGCTGGTTATCGTCGCGCCTCGATACGTACCTGATGAAGGCGAACGCCAAACGCGTGACTTCGCGTTCTGCGCTTTTTCTTAGTGCAAATGCCTGGCTTGGCAATGTGGAACTTTTCGTCGCATCACTTGTGCACTGGTTGCATGGTCAAAACCACAACGACCTCCGAATAGACCTTGTTATGGTTTATTCCTGCTTGACTAGTAGTACGCTACTGCGAACACGTCCATTTGTCTTCCCTCGCACTTTCATCCGCTGCAAATCCATCACTGCCGCCATCGAGAGGGGCAGGCAGGGCGGACCAGACCGACCCTTCAGACCGCGGATACAAACCAGTCACAGCGATGAAGGTGACGGACCGGTGAAGACTCGTCGCGAGGCAAGGTTCGAGACATTCGGGCCTCCTCGCGACGATGCAGAGCCAAGTTCTAACGAGCGGTTTCGCGTAACACCTCGCAGTAGCAGATTCGGGCGCATCGGGCCACCACGACCCCGCGACGACGATGCGCCAAGCAGGTTCAAAGAAGAGGAGAGAAGTAGCAGTCCTGGAGAAGAGCCGCGCCTAACGGACTCGGAGAGACGCCTGCAGAGGAGCAAAATTAGATTTGAAGAGCGCGTGCAGAAGGCCAAGAGCTACGGCCATAGCGGAGTATCACGCAAGTCACCAAATGCGCTCAGCAAAAAGGGCTTCTTGGTGCGGAATAGGCCACAGAGGGAAAACCAATACAGTTTCTATGATCGAGGGGTGCCATTGCAGGAGCAGGACAGTGATGAGAGACGACGTCGGCGTTGGACAAATGATCGCAACGATCCACGAAGAGAAAGACCCGAGAGAACCTTCGGAAAGAACGACAACTCGCCTTCTTATACACCGCGCCCTCGTGATACAGCAGACGAAAGCGCCGGCGAGTCGCGGTTCTCCATGAGATCAGGCGCCAGAAGGGATGACGAGTCGACTTCTTATGCTCGGCGAACTCAAGATTCAGGAGATGACCAACCACGGTTTTCGCATAGACCAGATTCAAAGGGCGCCAGAAGAGAGCGGTATGGACGGGAGTCGTCTGATGCCAGACACGGAACAAGAGGCGAGATGGAGGCCCAGAAGACTTCAGTGCGAGGGCCAGAATCACTCCCCTACACCACCGCCGCCTCCGAGTTTATATACGGGCATATGAGTGTCGTCGCTGCCATCAAGGCGAACCGACGCAAGTTTTACAAGCTCTACGTGCATTCACGAGGCGCAAGCAGAGACGGCCTCATGTCTCGTATCAGAGCCAACAAGCTCTTTTCAATCACGCACGAAGTCGGGGATGAGTACATGCGTGCTTTGGATAAAGCAAGTAGTGGCCGACCGCACAATGGTGTGATACTCGAGGCATCGCCCCTGCCTGTTCCTCCCATTACTGAGCTGAAGACGGCATCTATCGAAGACGAGAGCTTCAGCGTCGCACTTGACAGTCAGAGTGCAGAAGACGTGCTCGTCAACGGCAAGCAAGAGCTATACTCGTACAAATCCCGAGGGTGGAGGCACCCGCTGATCCTCTACGTTGACGGTGTGGTGAGCAAGAGAATGCCACCGACTCAATAAGTGACTAACAATTACAGGTCGACGAAGGCAATCTTGGGGCTATTGCACGCTCAGCCTATGTTCTGGGCGCGGATGCCATCATCACACCGACTCACCACACTGCCAACTGGAGTCACATTGCGGTCAAGGCGTCGGCTGGGGCCGCTGAAGCGATTCCTCTTTTCAAGGTTGGAAACTCGAGCGACTTTCTCAGAAAGAGCGCAAGCGCAGGGTGGTGCATATATGCAAGCGACGCCGTGCCGCCTGCACCGTCAATGGCCCCATCAAGCGTGCACACTATCGAGTCTGGAGCCAACAAGGTCGTTTACACTATGACGCAGGGCAAGAAACGACTTTCGGCTGATCACAGCCCTGTTGCAGAGCACCCTACGATTCTGATGATGGGCGCCGAGGGCACGGGGTTGAAGACCAGTTTAGTAAACCTTGGGCGGTATAAAGTTGGGATCCCTCATGGACGCGAGGTGAACGAGGTTGGAGTGGACAGCTTGAATGTGAGCGTCGCAGCGTCGATACTCTGCTACGAGATGTTGCAGAAACCAACGGCGCAGCCCGAGCGCAGACCTGAGAAGGTTATCTTCTAGATGCCATGCAATGGAAGATATGTGTCCTCTGTACTACCTATACACAGTGTACCCTTTTACAGCCCCATGGGACCTCGGGTAGCTTGGACTTGGGTCCCGAATTCTTGGTGCGCCAGACGGGCCAGACGGGCCAGACGGGCCAGACGGGCCAGCCCTGGGCGTGCGGGCCGTCCAATTACATACGGTCCACGAGGTGCGTCGTTATCAATTCGCTCTCCCCTCGATGCGAGACATGGGTCAGCACGTGCACTGGCCATGGAATTGCAGCCGCAGATGAAGATGGATAGCGCGGCAGCATGCTGCAGTGCGGAGTGCATCCACTAGGTCCTTGCCGGCTTCCACGTCCAGCGCCTCTTACCACCGCTGGTGTCTGCCTAGCGTAGCGATAGTAGTATTATAGCAGCCTCAGTCCCAAAAGCTCAGAGCGGCGAGTACGACCAGCAGTACAGGCTTGTTGATTGTTGCGCGTAATGGGTGTCGCAATGTGCCCTCCACGTATCATGCTTGCCCCACGTGTTCGCATGCTGGTGCTGATGGGTGCGTGTGGCTGGTGTGCGTGACCACGGCCTTATCAGTGTGCCATGTATGCAAAGGCAGCCCATGAATCCCTCCCACTTGTGACGTGCAATCTCCAAAGCCGGACAGACATGCAACTTCCAAGAAAGTAACTGGGCCTGGCATCATCATGCCAGGGCTGTCGCGACATGATCGGCGATCCGAGGGTGGCGCAACGCACAACATGGGCATTTGACACGGCTTTTGTGAAATGCGATACAGAGTTTTTTGCGCCTGCAGAGTGCAGACCCAACCCCCCAACCACCACCACTACTGCCTGGCCGTGTGTCGGAGGGCTCTGCCATGGGACATATGGGCGTCGCCTGGGTGGGCGCAAGCATGGCCAGGCTTGGCCTTGTCCACAAGGCGCCATCAGCTAGTACACCTAGTAGAGGGAAATTCCTAGCGGTGAAGGGGTGCGGCCCTTGTCGTCATTGCGTGCCCCAGTGCACTCGCCTTGTCCGACCACCATCCTTCCCCTCCCTCCTAGAGTCCTTAGCGCGACTGGAAAACGGGAGAGCCTCGTTTCCACCCACCCTCCACCATCACATCATGGTGTCTCTCTCTGACCGACTGTAGCCCCGGCTGGATCCGCTCCCCCCGCCCCTCCTCCAGTACTGTCACCTGTCAACTGAAGCCCTCTGTACCGCCGCCCAGAGCCTCTCGCTTGCGCCTCACCCCCGAATCGCGCATCCCGTCGTATCAAAAACCCCGCAACTCCTCCCGTTGCGCCACCGGCAAAGAGACTCGGGGCGCTTCCTCCTCACCTGCCCAGAGACATCTCAAGTCTGTTGACACATGCACCATGACGCGAAGAATTGTATACGGCGTGGGGCTCATCCTCACCTTGGCCTGTAAGAGACGACAACACCCCACAGAAAAAGTGGCGACTGACTGAAGCAGGCACCGTCATGACCATCGCCAGTATCTCCATGCCGCGATGGGTCAGCTACAGCCCCAACGGCGAGCGCGAATACTCGTACGGCCTGCACAGTCGCTGCTCTGCCGTCACTGGCACCTGCGTTCCCTTCCCCAGGGTGAGTGACTGCACAAAGGACCCGTCCTTTTGCAACATGTGGAGGACGGTTGGCTTCTTGACATCCTTTGGTGTTGTCGTCGAGCTTTGCGCCATTGTATCCTTCATCGTCATCATCTCAGGCGGGGTGCAGCGCAGGGCCGCTGGATGGCAGGTCGCAGTCGGCGTGCTTTCCTTCAGCGCCATGGTCCAGTGCGCGGGCATGGCTGTAGTGGTATGTCGCTACCTGCGTTTCCCTGCTTTCTGCAGCCTGCCCACCAGAAGCAATGCTAACACCGCTAGGCATTCCTCTTCGACCACAACCATCGCTTCTGGAAGGGCTGGCACCTTGACCTCTCGTGGTCTCTCTGCACCGCGAGCTGGACCACACTCTTCCTAACCTCCGTCGGCATCGCCGTCTCTGCCTTCTACCTCCCCGCCGAAGGCGACTACGAGCTCATCCCCGAAGAGTACTACGGTCCACCAGATGATCGGTGAGCGCACACCACTTTTTGCAGAATCATCGCATACTCGTGTAAACCTGCTGTGCTGAAAGAATTGTTTTAATCTTGTGTTAGGCTTCTTTCGCGCATCTCGGCATGGGACAATGGTTTCAAGGGCCCGGACTCGGGTATGCAGTACAGCTATCAGCGAGATCAGGATAGTATGAGCGATGTTGTCAGTATTGCTGCGAGCAGCATTGCACCAAGTAATAGGCGGGAAAGCGATGTTAGGAGGTGAGGCTATGGGGTCGCCCAACGAGCAACGCGATGCGATTACGAATGACGGACACGATGACCCGCGGTATAAACATAATGTGCAATGAGGTTGGCTTAGGGAGCAGGTGGCATATTCCATCACTTTTGGCGCTAGACTGTCAGTATTGCGATTTTGCGAGCATGCTTTGTTCTTATTCTTGTTCTCGGTTTTTTTTTCTGGTTCCTCGGTCTTTTTTGCTCCACGATATACCCCTCTGCCATCCACCGGTGGTTGGGCAAATATATCTTCTCACTTGGGTGGAGTTCAAAACTTCAATTTCAGCAATTGATTCATTAGTTCCACTTACAATCTCTGATGGTCCTGCTTTCGTGAATAGGATACTCGATGGGAATGGTTATCGTAGTCGTCGTTGATGCGGCCACCGTTCTGCAGTCAAGCCAAGCAGAGAGACCATGAATGGTAATTTATGGGTCGTGGCATTCCGCTCCAGCAGTACTTTGTGTAGACACTTGTTTACCTCCCCACAAACAATTAAACACACTTGAACAAAAAACCTTGAGAAAGTATGTGTGACGAAACAAAATGTCGCATTAGCATCCCTAGTGTGATCCGGGCATCGTCTAGCAGCTGTCGAGAAACTTTGACCGTTGCAGGCACACACACACACACACCCTGCTCGCTGATTTGGTAGATTGTGTTCGGAATTTGCTAATTTGCTAGCTCCTCTGAGCAAGACTTGGCTAATTGCAAGGTTGAAATTGGAGACAAGCCCTGTAGATGCGCGAGACAGGCCTGAAAAATGTTGAAGAGGTTTCGGGAAACGTTGTGAATCCTGTCTCCGTTAAGAACGCTACGTATCGTTGCAAGGTCGCTCCAGGCATACAAAAACGCTGTGTATACATGGCCCAAAAGGGAAACGATAGCTAGCTCTAATACATACATCACGGAGCAGCTGCAGACTAGAAAGGATGACGTTGTGTGCAAAAAAAAAATCATCTCTGTGATGACGTTATACTCGTCAACTTGGTATGATGTCTTACCTACCCGACGCCAACTAATCTCACCGGCATGACCTCACGCCCTTCTTCGCAAAAAAAAAAGCTGAATAGATCTTAGCGACCTCTCTCTTTTGTAGCCTTCTAATGCCACAACAACGCTTATAAAATCAAGATACAACAAACGGAGATAAATTCTCGTTACTCTGTATGTATTCTATAATTTTCTTAATTTTTATTGTTGTGTTGCAGCGTGATAGAAGGTTTGTGTAAGGCTCAATACCAAATAAGTATACGGGATGCTAGAGATGGAGGGGTAATAGTATATTGCCTGTAGAGGAGAGACGAATCGATACGGTCTCAAGTACGATATCGTATCTCTCTACTTATACTAGGGTAGTCTAGGGTTATATGACCTATTCGGACATAAGATGGCCGAAACTGACCTCAGCCGTTCCGAACTGATCCGGCCTGTTTTTTTTTTTTTTTTTTTTTTTTTTGCGAAGGGTACCTTCACGTCCCGTCGTGTAGAGCCAATAGACGGCATACTCCGCTCCAAGACAGCACGGCGCCCACCCAGACGGCGGCTTAGCCTGCGCCGATAATTCCCGCGAACATTCCACGACACGCGTATCTTGTTACCATCGTCTTTCTAAGTGTGCACATGCATTTGTTCCAATTGGCTAAATTAGTCTGCTTACGGATGTGCGTTATTACCGGCCGGTTCTACTGTGGTGCCCCCTCGAAGTTGTCAATCGTCCCACTCAAGGGGCAAATGTATCAGATCTCGGGTAGGCAGCTAAAATGCAACGTTATTATGGTAAATTACGCTTAGCGTTCTAAACATAGATAAGTTAACCTCTAACTTGTCTATCGCTTAGCACTTAGTGTGTTAACACTGCATTTATTACGCTCTAAAGCGCTCCGCGGGTGGCGCTCTGAGGAGTGGGGCACCGAAGTATTTTGGAGATTGGGAAATGCGACCGAGCTGGTCTGATGCGGTAAGGTGCCTCTCAGAAGAACTCGAAAGCATACGCGCTGCGTCTTGGACTCCATGGTATTAAGCGCCTATTGCGGCATATGTATCAAAGACGTGGTACTACAGGCACAAGTGAGCTTAGCTCTACATTGGGGCAATCTAGCGAGCAAATCCATATACTACGGGACGTACACAGTAGAGCTCGCATCAACTGCTTTCATCACCTAAGATTTACACCCAAGCAAGCCTCAACATTGAAAGACCGATTGTGTTTTGCATTGGCAATCTGAGTTGGCAGAATGTTCGGTCCTTTTTTAAGGCATAATCCGGCCTGTCATCTTCACGAGGGTCTGGCCAGAGCGCAGCATTTACCAGGGTGTGCACGACTCCTGAACGGCTTTTGTAACTTCCAATCAAAATTTACCCTTTCGCAAAACATGCCGTCCAGCAAGATGCGGTAGTGCTTACGAAAGTGGCGTCTAAAGTGATGAGGTTGAAATAAGGCGGTTGCGCTGCTGACGTTTGGCTCGAATTTTGTCCATTTTCTTTTTTGCTTCAACATGGCGTCCGTGGCTGGGACAAAGTCCTCTTGGATGAAGCCTTCGGGTTCCTGGAACATCTTTACGAGCCCCCGGTGGATCCGGATCGCACTGGCCACAGTGGTGGTGGTATCCACATGGGTCTTTCTCGCTCTGGAAACGCGCGCATTCGACAATATTTCTATGCCGGCATTCAGCAATCACAAAGGCGTCGTACCAGGAATCACCCTACCAGAAAGCGCAATCGTCCAACCCGAAAGCCTGCGACCTGAAAGCCCCCAAGCCGAAAGCACACAACTTGAAAGTCCCGAAACCGAAAGCCCCCAATTAGAAAGCCCCAAACCAGAAAGCCCCAATACAGAAAGCCCAAAACCAGAAGGCTCAAAACCAGAAAGCCCAAAACCGGATAATCTTCCACCGCTCCCCACGCCGCCGCCCTATCTCGAGGCAACGACTAGTACGACTGGTGTCGACAAGGTGGAGAAGCTGGCATACGTTACCTTTCTCTCAGAAACTGTTGATACAGGCGATGATTTAGAGGAAGACAAATACTTCCAAGCCGTGCGCATCCTCCTTTGGCAACTCATCCACAAACCCGAGACGCGCACAAAACACGATGTTATTGTCATGGTCACGCCCACCGTCTCCCAGGCGCGACGCGATCGGTTGAAGAAGGATGGCGCCATCGTCCACGCCGTCGAATTCCTCCATACCAAAAATGACAGCTGGATCCACGCCGAGAAGCACCGTTGGGACGATGTAATGACGAAGATGCGCGTCTGGGAAATAACCCAGTACGACCGCATCCTCATGCTCGACGGCGACTCCATGCTGCTCAAATCGCTCGACAGCGTTTTTGACGACCCTGGCGCCAAACTCCTCACAACCAAGCCCTCCGACGAGAGCGGCCTGCCCTCAACATACCTCCTCGCATCCAACTCGGAAGTCTGGGACTCGAGCCACTCTTTCCCGCCCACGCACGGCACAGGCCTCAAAAAACCTGGTTACATGAACGCCGGCTTCTTCATGCTCGCGCCCTCGCTTCCCGCCTTTGAATACTATAAGTCGCTCATCAACACGCCCAACTCCTTCAACCCCAAATACCCCGAACAAAACCTCATCAACTACGCGCATCGTTGGGACGGGCCTATGCCATGGCGCGAACTTGCATATACCTGGAACATCCGTAGTCCCAACGACGCCGACATTGAAAAGGGCCTAGTCAGTGTGCATGAGAAGTGGTGGACGCAGCCCTACATCTTTGGCAATGAAAAGACAAAACAATGGTTGCTTACGAGGCGATGGGAGATGAAGGGGTGGTATGACGCTCTCGAGGAATCGAAACAGAAGCCTGCATGAGAATTCAGCAAGAAGAAGATAGAAGCATGGAGCCGTCTCCGAGTTAAATCTGGTTTTTTTCCTTTTTCTTTCTTTTCTTTTGTTGCAATAATACCCATCTGACTGGATTTCACATTGAGATTTCTTACCTGCATCACTCTATGTTTTTTTCTAGTGGTGATGTTGCTATTTATGCTTGAGGTTTGAACGTCTACGGTATCGTGCTGAGATCTGCCACGATTGTACTTTCGATTTCGACCTGTCTCACTGCGTTAAAGGAGATGCGCGCTAACCACAAAAGAAATTTTTTCATGAAGTATTGTTGGCCGCTGCTGCAGAGGCTCCAGTTTCCATCATAGGCCCGCAAGGATGACATGGATGCAAACGTCCCATACGAAGATGGTGAGTCTGCAGCAGTTAAGATAAAAAACCTTGATCGAGATGCCATTGAGACTTGGGACGAAGGCGTTGATGATAGTGCGAAACCAAATTTGAGGCCTGCAGGATACCTGCGGCACATGACAGAAATGGAAACAGGCACTGGAGGCCAATGACGACGTCTCGAGCTCAGGGGAGGAGTCGGTGTCGGGTGCTGGCGTTGAGATTTGTCGAGATCTATCAGCAGCGCACGACTCTCTGTTGAAGCCGTTGTCGCAGGGCAAGTCGAAGAAGGCAGACTGGGACGTGAGCATCAGCGTATGTGCGGAAGGGAAAGAGACGGCGACGGATTGAGGGTTGGACGCGACAGATGAGACCTATTGAACCATAACTCTCATACTGTTAGCAATACAGATTCAAAGATGTGCATGTTTTACCCAATTTGTTGCGCATCTCTACCATGCTGATGCGAACGAGCGCGTCGGAGACGGCTTCGACCACGCTATGCCAAGACTTTAAACCCCATACGGTTGGTACCTTGGCGAGTTTTATGTCAGCAAATGAGTGTCAAACCTTCTTCTTCGCTACGGTAAAATCGACTTCCAGTCCTGGCGAGTGCTTCCAAATCAACGTCTCAATAAACAACGCAGGGGTCGTCAATCTAGCACAATCGGCTCAGTCAACGTATGGGACATGGAAGTAGCATTCACTTTGAACGCGCGCGCACCGCTATTTGTCGCACAGGCTGAACTACCATACCTGCCTAATGACCGATCCGGCCCTGTGCTGGGCTTCTGGTGGCAGTCGTGTTTCGCTGGCACTTATTGACGCTCTTGAAGCAATGGCACTCATGTGCGCGGATGAGCTTGCTGAGCGCTGTAAGGTCAGCAGCATTAATCCCGATGAAATGGCCACTGGCATGTATACAAGCTTACTCAAGGAAACGTTGGAGAAAATCTGGTTGATCAAATAAATGGCACCATTAGTTGTAGCAACCGAGAATAAGTTTTCTGGTGCGAATGAAAAGAGATCCAATACTTATTGTACTCTTAAAACGTGGAAGCTACATCAACTCCGGCTTTCAAGAAATACTGACAGCTCATACTGCTAGAACGACTAAGAGTCTCACAGTGATTTGTGGACATGGTACTAGATCATATGCAGCGTAATGGTACCAAACTTGAGCAACAGCCAATAACCAAGTGTTTCAAGAATCTAGAAATAGGTCATCGTGTCTAACGTTGGCTCGTTTGCCTGTAATCTTAGGTCAAAGGATATAGTGGAACGGCCCGGAAATCTTTATAGAGCTACAAACAAATGCGGCAAAGTGCTAGTCGATGTGTAGTGAAAGCCTTGCCAATTGGCGAAGCTACACAAGTCACAAACTTATCATCACTACAGTACTTATCTGTCCTGGCCGCAACCTTATGCTCGTGCGTTGAACTCAACTAAGAGCTCTTAATGCAACCTGTCAGGTGACAATAGAGTGCCATAGTTTTACACAGACTGGAATTCACTACGCGCCCTCGTGCTAGCATAATGGTCACTCAGTGCTACCTGTGCATAAACGCCAAATCGCTCCCTCTTTATCTGTATATATACATATATATATGCAATTTTCATTTACTTAACTTTCAACAATCGGAATCACTACTTTCTCCAACCAGTTAGACCATTCCATCCGCTAGCAATGGATCAAAGCTCTTTCCTCAAAGACCTGAAATCTCCTACTCAATCAACTTATCTTGGACGCCCCCGTGCTTCGTCCAACCCTGTGTTCTCGACATCACTGGTTCACGGGAAACACCATATCGATAGGAACAACGGTAAGCGCGAGTATGGAGACCCAAATGTCAAAACGCTTTCCAAACCTAAGGGCAAGGAATGGTACTCCCATATGTACATCAATGCCAACGAAGAAAAGATCGTTTGGCAGGGCACCTTCACGGATATTCAGGCGAATGCAGACAACATTTCCTCGGCTGACGGATACACTCTTGTTAGCAGCTACAATTTCATGAACGAAGATAAGACGACCATTTCCGTACCCGGATGTCAGCGAGTGTTCAAGAAGCCAACTTCACAAGAATTCCCAATCCGAATCGCGCCTGACACTGCTTATCACTTCATGGATGAGCATGCGGAACGTGCTCCACGACAGCAGTATGAACCCGCTTTCCAGGCCATGGCAGTTATGAGCCCTGATACCCGATTCATGGATGTAGATATTGTGATGAACCGCACCACGATGCTGAACCTAGCCAAATTCGTGAAGGGTGTCTCTTTTCAGGAATTTCATCTCGATCTCGACTTCGCAAAGAACACTCTCTTCATTGGTAGACAAGTACGTAACGCAAAGGTTAGATCTGCTCTCAATTCATACGGTCGTAACTTCGAGACCGCTCTTACCAACTCCGAGATCGACGGTGCGACGAGTCATCATCGGATGTTGAAGCACAACTTCGGCCCTCTGACCCTAGTCGTACGCCATGAGGCTGATGCATACGATCCGACCATTGAGACGCCACGAGACCCTAATGCACCGCCGAGTATCTACCCCAGCTTTTCTCCAAGCGATCACCACGTTGAACCTATCCATCATGGAAACCCACAGACCACGAGCGTTCTTGCTCAAGGAAAAGTAGTACCACAGTACCAAATCTTGGAACTAAAGAGCAACGCTAGCTCTCGACCACTTGACCAGATGTGGTTCGGTCGAACTCCCACTTGCTGCCTCGGTGGAAAACACAATGCGGCGTTTGACGGAAGCTACAAGCAAAGAGATATTCGTATAAAGGGAGTTACTCAGAAAGGCAACAAGACGGACAACTTCAAAGGCTTCGAACAATGGGAGAAAGACAACCAGGAAGTGCTCCAGAAGGTTGTAACGTTGCTCCAGATGTTACGGAAAACGGTCGATGAAAAGACTAAACATCGGTCGGCTGTTTTGGTCGCGATGAGCAGTGAGGACATGAAGGTGTATGAGACGAAGCAGCGGATTGGCGCACTCCCAAAGGAGATAGTGGAGCGATTTTGGGACTAGAAATGGTGTTGTCTGGTAGGTGCATGTCCTGACCAGAGTAGTGTAGGGAAACGCTTCAAGAACTAGGATATTGTAAAAGTACAAGAAGACAGCACAACAGTCTAACCTCGATCATGTTTTTGTGCAAGTTCAGTGGGAGCCCTAAATTAAGCAACGCGGAGCCGGGAGAGTGCACCGCCACATCTGGCTATATTGCTGATGTGGAAATGGCAACCCTTATTGAGAACGATGCAGCCGATGGAACCGGTGGTGTCAAGACATGGTTCGACGATGCTAGCGACTACAATATCATGGTAAGTTCTGGCTTTTCACAAAAGATACGAGGCGTTGACTAACTTTATTTTTTCAACTCTACAGACGTGGAATGGTAATTGGGTGGCTTACATGGACGGTTTCACAAAGTTCACCCGCACTGAGTGGGTGAAAGAACTCAACTTTGGCGGCACCTCCGACTGGGCTGTTGATTTGCAAGAGTATAAAGACAGCGTGGGCTATGACGATAGCGAGACCGATCTCGGTGATGTGTTCGATGAATATTGCATCCAGGAGTATGCCAACCTTGACGCTCTAGTGGCTGACCTCAACAACGTCGCGGGTGTATGCGCCGCAGAATACGCTGTTGGAATTATGGGCAGTCTACTGGATGAGGCGCTCAAGAAATACGATGAGATCAAACAGGACTATGATGGTAAATTTGGATATTACGCATCCTGGATCGATGAGCTTGTCAATCCGCAACTGGAGGTATGTATTTCCTGGACGCGCCATTATACTTTTTCAAACACCTTCACATTTGCTACTCTTGGACACTAAGCAAAGCCAATCACTGACTGATGTTTTTCCAGAATTGGATGAACAACTTCTTCATGGGAGAAGAAATCAAGACTGGCCTTGGAAACAAGTACTTCGATTGCAAGTACGAAAAGAAAGGCAACAAGTATTCGGGTCCATGTCCAGTGCCCTACTCGCTTATGCAGAAGGACTCCTGGGATGACCCTGAGTATGGCTACGAAAGCTGGGACATCGAATACACTCTACGCGACAAAGACGGCTACGAGAAGGCACTGGGGAAAGACCTGGGTATATCAGCTGACTGGGTCGTTTTCAAAGACACCGACACCTACCCTGAATGCGAGGGCGCACCGGACGATTGCGTCGAAGTACACCAGTGGCGGCGAAAGGATTTTCCTCGCAAGAAGGACAGCATCGACGTGCCGGACCCAAAGAAGATCATGGAAGATGCACTTCCGACCATCGAAGGACTCAGAAGTCAGATATCACAGGCTCTTCTTCTGCTTGGCATGAGTCTGTATGATACCGAGTACGATTACTTTTTGTCAAAGGTGGTGGTTGTTGTTGTAGTCAAAATGGGGTTTCTAAAAAAGTAAAAAGCAGCTACCCTCTACTAATTAGTCGCAAAAGTAAAAAAAAAGATTGTGTGTAGTTAACAAGATTTGCACGGTAAGTAGATAAGTTCTAAGAAGAAAGCTTAGACTACTAAGCAATAATTAAGGTTTAAAAAAATTTGCTAAAGTACTAAAAAATAACACTAGTTAAAACGTGTCTAACAGCGATTGCTAGCCTATAGCTAGTAATAGAATTATAGTAGGATTACAAAAAGATTTCAATATAATATAATAGAGGAAAGAAAGGACATGTATGTACTATAGCAGGACTTTATCATACTTTATAAAACTACTATATCTTATTTACTACTTTTTACCTTTTAAACAGCACCGTATATAAACAATTTGCATACAATATACTACACTATGATATAGTATACAACCTCTGCAGCAAGTATCTCCTTATTTTAGGCTCTTTTTTTTTTTAAAAAAAACATTCTTTACTACTATTTACTTAGCACTTAATTTAGTTTAACTTAAACTGCTTATATAAACACTTAAATTTATTAAATATCTTAAAACTTAACTACTTAGCTAAACTTCTAAGTTAATAAAAATTTAAATAAGTTTTCTATCTGCAATATTCTTATATACAAAAAAATTGTTAAGCTCTAATTTAACTAGTTATAAAAAAACATAATCTTTAAAGTATTTACTAATACTAGCATAGTACTTAAAATTTATTACTTTAGTATCTTTCTCTTCTTATGTATTATGTAAGGGCTAAGTATAAAGACTAAAACTTAGCTTAAATAGCTATTATAAGACGTTAAATTAGCAATAAAAAAGAAAAAAGTAAAAAAAAGAAATAGGTGTTACACGGAGTCTAGCTATACTTCTCTAGGCTTAGTCCGTACTAAGGCGAGGTAGACTAAAGCGGTAGCCCGTAAGGTATTGTAGGGAAGGTTTAAGTAGAAAAGAGTTATTAATATTAACTAATAAGTAAGCAATACTAATTTTATAAAGAATAAAATAACAAGTTAATAATCTATAACGTACTTTATAAGTGAGTGGCCGGCACAAGCGAGTGGCCGGACTTTGCTAAGACCTTACTAAAACCACGACTGTGCACGACTGTACAACACTATTAAGAATAGTAATATGTATTTATAGTAAGCTAATTTATTTAAAATCTTCTGCTTTATCTAGCTTACATATACGCAAGTTGTGTCCTGCCTTACTGTAGCGTCTACAGCGTTTTTAAGATAGTTTACCTACTTTAACGCGTACTTTTTTTTTTATCTTCTTTTTATTACTACGCGCTTTAAACTCTTTTAAAGTTAATAGTTAAAGACTTTTTTTAACTATAAGTAACTTCTTTTTTTTATACTTACTTTCCACCAATTGAAACGTGTTCAACGGCGATTGCCAGCCTATGGCTGGCAACAAGATTGCGATGGAGATGGAGGAGGAGGGTAAGGACACTTACTTTCTTTTATATAATTTATATTGCGTAGTAGCCTTATTAGCTACTTTAAGCTTAGTAATATACTTATATAATAATACTAAAGTATGCGCTATTATTTCTACACTTTTAAAAAAGCTTTTTACTACCTTAACTATTAAAGTAAGTAAGCTATTTATATATTTTAAAAACTTTTTAAAAACTAGCTTTATTTAAAACTTTAGTTTTATAGTATTACTTAAAGTTTGTAACTACTAAAGACTATTTTTAATAGTAAGTAATAGTAAAGTACATAAGCAGACGTTAAGCGTTAATATAACAGCCTTTAAATGAAATAAAACTAAGCTAGCACTATAAAAGCCTCTTAAGATATTACTTTTTATAATAGTAGTGTTAAAAGTAGCTTTAAAGTATAGTAAAAACTTTATTTTAGTAATATAGGTAATTTTATTACGTATTAGCTTTTTAGCTTAGTACTTATACGCCTTCTTTAATAGCGTAAAACACTTAATATTAAGTAGCTATAGTAAGTGTAATAAGTAAAAAAATATATAAAAAGTAATTTTTTTTTAATAAAGCTAGTAGAAATTAATTAAGCTATAGCTCTTGTAGCTATTAAAAACTAGTAAGTAGTAGCTGTTAACAACTCTTTTTTTTATATACTTATTAAAGTACTTTAGCTACTTAATACTAAGCTTGTTTATTGTCTAGCTGTTTTTAAAAACTACAATTACTTAGTCTTAAGGTAGGCTCTCCTCCTTATACTAGGCAGAGAAGTAGTGCTTGCCTTAGAAAATAATAAAAAGTAAAATTACTTACTTTATTACATTTATGCTCTAAATAGCTATAACTTACTTTTAGTTACTCTACTACACTATTTTTAGCTGTCTTTAATACTCTACTACTATAACTACTAACTTAGTTAATATTACGCCTATTATAAAGCTTATTTTATTAAAGTTATACATGTTTTTGTTTAAAATACTATACTTAGCTTTTATATTCTACACTAAGCAGAACTAGCCTTTTATAATTTTAAAATTCTTGTAAAGAGCTTAACTACAGTTATACTTTTAATAAAACTTAGCTTTAAGCTCTAGGTAGTACTTAATAAAGTTTGTAGCTTAATTTTTGCTAACTAAGTTCTAGTTACAGACTTAAAGCAAAGAATTAGCTATCTCTTTAATATTATTAAGTTAAAGTAAATATTTTTGCTCTAATAGCTTTAGAACATGCCTAACAATTGCTATCTTTTTAGATTTTTAAAGAGCTATTAATTTAGGCGTACAATTGCGTTAATAAAGTATTCTAGCGCGTTGTTGTCTAAGCGTTTTTTCTAGCACGTTATAGGCTTTTGCAGCGTAAGGCGTAGTAAGTATTATATTTTAAATAAGAGCCTAAAGTATAAGCTATATTTAAGCCTCTTTTTAATTTTATATTACGTTACTACGTTAAGACATTGCGTGTTGGGAGAGATGTAGTAAGGTCTTGGCAAAGTCCGGCCACTCGCTTGTGCCAGCCACTCGCTTATGAAGTACGTTATAAGAGATAAACTATTTAAGTTAACTATAACAAGTGTAATAATAAAATTTATTATATTTTTATACTTGTTGCCTTTGTCTTGTGCTATAACTGCTATTCTTTAGGTACTGCCTTCTGTAGGATAGTTGTGATAGCGGCTATCCCTTATCCTTATAACATCCCTCCCTTGGCGGGATAGTCCTTCTTGGCGGGATGGTTATTACGTGATTAGCGCCCCGCGCGGATCATTGCCTTCCGGCGTAGTGGCTGGTTGACCTTCAACCCTCGCCCGTACGTTAAGGAGAGAATCCTTCTTGTTACTTGTAACAGTAGGCTTTCTATTGTTGCGTTTATAAGTTAGCAAGTAAGGTAATAATAGTATTACTACTTTACTTTATCTAGAAGCGCCTAGTAGTAAATTAATAAAAATAGGCAAAATAAGGCGCGCTAAGTTAGAAGGCGATTTATGTCTTTGTTTTGCTTTTCTTTGTTTCTATTTAAATATGCGACACACTAATTGCGTGCCGGCAATGCCGAATAAGGGGGCATAAGCCTGGATACCTGTTGTTAGCAGTAAATCTTTTTTACCAAAATGGTGTCTACAAAATGTGTGGTCACATCAAAAGGTTGTCTCAAAAGGCCGAAGCCAACCGAGTACGATTACAACGATGCTGTCCTTGCACTCGCTACGCCTGTGCAAATACTCACCCAAGCTTTCGACACCATGAGCCAGGTCAAGGACATTGGCGGCCAGATCTCTGCCCAAAAGAAGAAGGAAACCATTCTCCTCATCGTCAGTCTTATCCTCATGATCGTTCCCTTTGTCTCGGAGCTTGGCTTTATGCTAGCAGGGTTGTCCAACCTTGCACGCCTCGCCTTTGTGGCGGGCGAGATTGCAAATGGTGCCCAAGGTATTGTCGAGGTTATTGAAGTTCCAGAGAGTGCACCTTTCGCCGTTATGGGTATCCTGGCGGGTGCGGCTGGAAGAGGCGGAAAACCTGAAGCAACTCTTGCCGATGCTGCTACGGCCAGGAAGGCTCTTACAGATGCTGGAGCTATGGGAAAGACATTCAAGGGTATTGATGAGAAGCACCAAAAGGTCATGGGGCTGTGCAAAGCTTAGAGATGCAAGTGTGGCGATACATTGTACTCAGGATTTGATGGGATGAGTCTTGCACACGGATTTACGCATCTTGGAGTAAGGATGTGACGGTTTGGTAGTGTGGTGTCTGTGTAAGATAAGCTTTTTCTTCTACTGAACAGTACTAGATGGGTGAAAGAGTCAGATTGCTCAAATATCGTTTATCACAGGAGATGGCGACTACCACTACCACTGCCACACTTCTCTTCCAGGCTGAACCAGTAATGACACATGTAGCAAACACATGCTACTCTAGAGTAATACATCGCTTGCAATAACAACCCGGCGTACCTACAGCCTGAGATAGATACGGACGTGGTGGAGCTAGCGTCCAGCGCCTTACGGAACGAACTATCTTCGACCGGCCTCAATCTCTCTAGTAAAGAGGCACCTGACCTGCTCTAAACCTACCAGCCACCATTGTCACTGTAGCCCTCATGACTACTTCCATGATCATTACTTAAATCAGGCTGGCACCGTGGACACTCGCAGGGAGGCATGTCGCGAGCGCGATTGTACGGATTTTAAGCATTGTCGTAGCGACCATTGTTACGGCCATAGCCTGGGTCATTTGCCCGGCCGTTGCCTGAGCTGTTCCGATCGCCCTGACCATAATCGCGAAACGGCATTGCCCGCGCCCATCATCATGCCTTTTCTCATCGTGAGGCTCCCGATGGTCGGCTGATGCGTGATGGTAGATATTCTGCTGTCCGGGACCAGAGTTAATGTGAATGTTATGCCCATCACCGTTGACAGTGATGTGAATTTCTACTTGAGCGTCGCGCATGATTTTATGAGTGCGAGGCGGGATATCTTCATCATATCTAGTGCGCAGTTCGGGATTGTCTTTTGTGTGAGTTTGAGGCGGCAAAGGACGTCGGTGTTCCTCGTAACTACTAGTCGTGGTGCGCAGCAAGATCGAGCTTTTTGCTACATGGATACCGTCTGCTGCGTCACGCATACGCTAGCATTCTTCTACATAAGACCTTAAGGCGGACACTAGCCAGTTGCTGATTAATTTATGGGCTTCATTTTGATTAGCACGGCTTTCAATAAGCAACACGGCAGAGGGTTTTGGTATCGATGATGACATTACAGCCATGGCACAATATCTGAGAGTGCAACACTTGACTCGGAGGCTTTGGCGCGAGGACTTACACGGTTCCTAGATAGGATACGTAGAACAGAAGACGATGTGGTTTGAAGTTATCGGTTGCAGTGAGGTGTTGGCGCCATTGGTGTTAATGGAAAAGTAAAGGAGAGAAGTCAGACGACGCTACCTAGGTACTGAGCTGAGCAAACCATTCACAGGATGCAGGTAATGTAGATCCATGCCTCTAATTTGTTCTTAATTCACTACTACCCATGTGTGAACGGTCACACTGCAGCTTAGTGGAGATAACTCAGCATTCAAACGATCGAAAAAACGAGGCCATTCCAATCGGGAGTCACAAAATGGATTAGCAGGCTTGCCGAAAACTTCGCTTCAACATCATCCCATCAGCAAACTCAGAAGGCATTTCCAATCACATTCACACACACACACACACACACGTACCAATGAACAATACTTTGTATCAGTCAGACAACAACAAAAAATCCACGCCGCATCCACTCGACCTTCACAATGGGCATTGAAAACCACAACGCGAGCCTATGCTATGGAGGATTCCACGGTAGGTAGCCATGTGAATAAATGGTGTTTTGACTGCTATATTATGGCATGCCGACATATCAGTCTTGCTAGCAGGATAGCACAAAATCTGGATACCATTTGATTCAAAAACCGTACTGAGTACCCAACCATCTCTCCAATCACACCTTTTCTGCCCTAAACGCCCTTTCCAATACCCAGGATGCCGCAATGGACATGCGAAATCTGTCGCTGGCCCAATGAAGAAGACGCCGAGTCGTGCACACAGTGCGATCGATCGACGCGTGATGGCAACCCAGGTATGACGGATGGTGAATCGAGCTCAGAGGAAGAGCAGCCGGAGACACCGGCGGAAGACGAGGTGCCGCAGCAATACGATTTACCGGATGAGGAACAAGGAGAAGAGGAGGGGAACGAGGGGGAAGAAAGTGGAGAGGAATGGCGATGATGTAGCAGGGTGGTTGATGCGCCAAGATCTGGAATTTGATACATTGATGATGAAGACAATGTCAAAGTTAAAAGTCCTCACTGCAGATCATGGCGTGCGTTGAAGAGAACACGTGTTAGTTCAGAAGTATTCGCCATCAATACATTAATAGGTATCATTTTTCCCCCTGTGCTCAACATCATTTTCTGAAGTTATCCGGCACTCATCACTCATAACCAACTACAACAGCCCGCAAGCCAAAACTACAGCCAAAATCGCGCTTCCCAAAACGGGACTGCGCCTGCCCGCCGCACCAGTAGGATGTAGGCGACGCTTCCGTCGAATTTACCTTCCTCCGTGGCAGACCCAACATTCGCAATAGCAACACCAGAAACACCGGTTCCATTCTGGCACTGATCGTGCGAAAGAAGTTGGGCCGTAGAGTTGAACATGATATCTGCGCACTACATTGCGTTAGCCACCATCCCCATTTCTCTATCCCCCTTTCCACAACATTCCCAAACTTACGTTGTAAAGCGCGCTTCCACTGTGTCCCAATTGGATGACCTGTACTGTAGCCATCAGCCCGTTGATCCTCTCATCCTCCAATCCCGAATACCCCGCTGCCCTGGACCCTTCTTCCAGATTCGCACGTCCAGTCTCCTTGACGCAGAAGACGCCGGCACCGGTCTGGTTGAACATTTCCAGAAGAGTGATGTTGAAGTTTGTGGCATTGGTGCCGAGAGCTAAGTTAACGGCTGTAAGGGCGGATGTGTGGGATCCGTTGATGATTGTGGAGCCGCCGCTCGGGGGGCCAGATGGTGCCTGTGGGTCGATTAGAAGGGTGTTGGAGGGGGAAAGGGAGTATTTACGGTTTGCCATGTCAATTGTCTCGTTCACGTTGGCGCATGGGTAGATCCATTGGCTGGCTGGTTCTTCGAAGGAGTCGCCGCGCCATGTAGGTGCGAGGAGGCGGAAGTGAGCGTTGGCGCCTGCGACAAGGGCCGCGACAGTGAGGAGGGTTCTGGACAACAGGTTCGTGAGTTTGGTATTTAGGATAATGTGAGTTTTGTCGCGATTAGGTGAGGACTTAATGGATATAGAAGCAGAGAGGCGGAGGGCTGAGGTGAATATGAAAGAGAAGTTTTTACATACTTAACATATGTACGAAATCTGGCATACAGCTGCCGTAGCCTTTTGTACTTCCCCACCTTATGCACCTTCCTCTCACCTTCTCTCTGGCCGCATGCCTGTCGTCCTAGCAGAATAGAGTTGCCATTGTCCCGCTGCCAAGCAAACACCATGGTTGTTTCCCCTCGTCTATCTGCAACCGCAACATTGGGAAAGCGAAGAGATGGCTACAACGGACCAATGAAGCTCGTCCTTTCAGTTCAAAAGTCTGGAACTGATGTGAACTTGTCCACTCGTGGTTGCGACGGGAACGTTGTGGCGCGAGCTATAGCTGCGACCCTGCATGCGTATCCCAGGATACCTAATGTGCTCAAGTGAGCAAGTTTTGTAGCGAGCCAAGTTTGCCTGCCTGGTTTGCCGACCAGTCGCCAACACCAAGCTGAGGAAGTGAGATGAGACCCATGGCACGAGGTCTAAATGCAGCTTGTGGTCCAGACTTGGGATGAAATCGGGTCACAAGGAAGTCGGGTGATCAAGCATTTCATCTAGCTTGAGCGATGGTTGCGTTGCCTCTAGTCCCAATGAAGTAAGACCGGGAACGATGGTATCTGGACACTGCAGATCAACAGGAACACATCTGACACAAGAGGAGGGCCGTGGATGAACATGACTGAATTGCAATGTCTGGTATCATAAAGACTCATCAAGCAAAAACTCCATACGTAATGCCACGACCAAACCCAAAGGACGAATGCTAGCTTTTGATCAAAACATGCTACTTTTCTTCTTCTTCAGCTTCTCAGCATTGCTCTCGCTTTGTGTTCTCAGACTCCAGAAGCTCTTCTTGGCCTTTGCGATTGAATTTGGTAGGCCATTGCTGAGGAAGCTGCTTTGACTTGGCGCAGGACGATGCTGGACAGGCGTCTGCAGATACACACCTGGTGATTGCTGCATACGCGGAGGTTGCGTGGGGACAGGAGCGGGACGAGGCGCTGGACTGGGTCGCTGGTTCTGCCATCCGCCCTGTACAAACGGTGCGGAGTGTCGCTGAGACTGCAGTGACGGGCGGAGGAGGTTGGACTGGTCCCCGAACTGCTTCTTTAGCCGTTCCGTCTCCTTGTCGATCTCTGCCTGCTTCCTCTGTCGCTCCTTCTCTTGACGTTCCTTCTGTTTCCGTTCCTGGTCAAGAAATTGTAGCGTCTTCCGCTCTTCCTCTTCTTCCTGCCTACGCCGAGCTTTACGACTGAGTTCAGCTTGCCGCTCCTGCTCGCGTGCCTCAGCCTCTACTTGTGCCTTTAATCGCGCAGTTTCGGTATCGATTTCCCATTGTGCTCGCGGATCCAGCCTTGGTCCTCCTTGCCGTTGTTGTGTTGGGCGCTGTGGCTGGGCTGGCGGCTGTGGCTGCGGAGGCTGATTGGAACGGGCCTGGTTGGTAGCTAGCGGAGGTAGCGAGGAACGCTTGGCGGCATTGCTGTTGCTAGTGTATGAGGGCGGAGGCACCTGTGTGTTCACGCCAGCACCTCCTGCAGGCTGAAGGGGGACCTTCTCGGGTGGGTATTGCGACGACGAAGGCGTGTATGCCGGCGGTGGCGGAGGCTGCGGTGTCATGACTGGTGCTGTGATGTTTGGGCCTTCCAAGGGCGAAGAGCCCTTCCTCGTGCGCAGTGGGGCGCTGTTCTTCCGTATGTTGGCGTTGATGTGGAATTGCTCGTTGAGGTCGCTAAAGAACAGGTCGCGTATGACTGCGGCCCCAATGAGCAACGCCACCTCCAAGCCCTTGTAGTCTTCAATTTCGACACGGTATAGATTTGACTCCATGATGGTCAGCTCCTTGAGGCCCGAGATCAGGGCGACGGCAATGTCTGGCTCTTTGCTCTTCTTCACCTTCTTGCCGGTAGGGTCCGTCGACTTGCCCGTCATGTAGCATGTCATGTCCTTGCCCAGCCTTCCCTCCTTGCGCCACGCGAAGTTGACTCTGGGTGTGTTCATGTCGGCGCCCGGATCCGTCATGTTGCGGTCAAGGGCAGAGTTGCTCGGCGTCCTGAAAGTGACCTGTGGTATGCTGAATTCCCAACTCACAGTGCTGCTCCATTTCGCGGTCGAGTGCTTGACGACAACGCGCGAGTCGGGGTTGTACAGCTGGATCGCGAATTCTGTGGGGTAGATGGGCTGTGGTGGGGGCGGCACTCCGCCGTTCTTGCGTATCTCGTCCTGCGACAGTGTTGGGTGCGACCATCCTGGCTTTGCAAGCACTTCGCCGTATAGGATCTCGGGGTTGCGCGAGTCGAACAAGGCTACGGCGTATGTGTTCTTCGCATCGTTGGAGGCTGGGTCGACGTGGTGAAGGGCATATTGGGCTTCGGGCTCCGAGCCGTTCTGGGTGAAGTAGAATGATTCGTGGTGCTTGAGCTTGTCGGTCGAGGCCTTGAGAAAGAAAGCTAGAGGGTGGTTAGTACCAGGCCGTTATGGGCACGGCGATTGGCCCGACACGGTTGGTTGGTACACGTACTGGGGAGATTCTCGTCTAGCATTGCGTCATATCATAACCTCCCAGGCTGTGCGTGTGACTCGATATAGGGGCAGGCGCCTGAAGGAGCGATGTGTTGGCAGTTTAATAGTAAATGTACGGCGGCGGTCTTGTGGTTATGATTGACCGGATACGCGTCTTCCATGAGGCTGTACACTACGCCCATCCCTGCAACTGCGCCGGGAGCCGCTGCCCAATGACGCCAATCTGCCCCACTGATCTGCTATTCATAGCACAGTCAGCCTTGCACTTGCGCGAACCCTTCTTCTGCTGCTCCACCCCCCGTTCTTTTCACTCGTTCGCTCGTGTATCATATATCATCCTCTTCATCCTCCGAGTTATCGTCGGACCTCAGCGAGCGATGCTGCCCATCACTCAGGCCTGCCGCCCACCAACTAGGCTTGTGGCACGTTGACGATGCTTGCGCAATGCACCACTGAACGGCGTTTCACCACGGCCCGCAGCACAGCCGGCCGAGGGACGACCGCAGCCCATCGACGGCTCAAGGCTCAGCGCTGTGGCTAAAGTCTCTTGCTAGGCAGTTCATGATCGCATCTCTTAGCTCCTCAACGTATTGAACGAGTAAAGGATCAAAAGAACGCGCTTGGACTGCTTCTTTGACCAAGACGCTTCGTCATACTAATTGGTGGCCATTGCTTTGAATCGGCGCGCATTCAACAGCTGCCAGTAGTAACTCCCTCCAGGAGAGTATCAGCACTTAGAATCCTACAAGGCCGATCATATCTACTTTCAGATCCTTCGCATTCACAGCGGACGATGACGACGCAGCAACAGCCACAGCCACCGCGATGACATGCCATGTTCGCCTATTCTTGAACACCCAGAAGCACAGCAGACCCAGAATCGAGTGCTCCCGGAGACGGTGCGAAGAGGCAGACGAAAGAGGAGAAGCAGTACGTCAGCAAGCAAGATTTTCGCACTCCGAGCTTCTGGGGCCACCAGCAGCCCACCGGCATTACGCAAGCTGAGATACCGCTTACCAATGCGCATGTGTTCAGACTGAGAGATTGGTACTCGAGGAGAAGCCTAAAGGATGCAGAGGTTGGCAAGCTCGAAGGGGTAGACTGTAAAACTCCAGGAGGAACCAATTGTCGTTCGCCGGATGGACCGACGCGATGATGCTGCCAAGGTTTTTGAGCATTTTGGTATCTCATCTCCAACACGTACCTAATTCACATGACTATTTCCTTGACTGCGCTTTTCACGTCTCCGTTCCTTCAGCTGGTGCTTCACCTTTCTTCAACTGTCACCTCGAGGTATGCCGTGTGCTTTCTTTCAATCAAATCATCTGCCCATGCAAATATTTACAGTAGCGTGCATCTACACTACTACAGTTGCTAACAAGCTAACGTGGGTGGCTCAAAGTAAGAACAAAGGGCCTTGTTCATGTTGTCTTAGTCCCAAAAGTATCAATGCATGCACTGTATAAACATAATGTCTGTTCACGAAAGCCACATTCACTCATGTTTAAGTGTGAAGCTGACGTTCCGACGAATTATCCCCACGGCCCCAATCTAGGTCCACGCTAACTTTGGATAGGACCCCGGCCCATCGTTTGTGCTATTCGTCCGCGACTTACATCTACACAGATCGCGACCTTTCCTGTTCAACAAACCAAGTCACTTCACGTACCCAAGGTAACCGTCATTGTTGGCCATGACTGAACGCGCGCTAGCCACCGGCGCCCTTTCGCAACAAGATCCGGCTCACGAGAGTGCTACACTTGAAAATACGACTTTTGCGACTGACGGCACAACTCTCGATGTGACCACGAGGGAAGATGCCCCATTAGGAAGCAGGCTTTCCAATGCCGTCACAACATCGTCTGACCAGGATATTTCTGAGTCGCAAGACCACACTGCAGCTCAGCCCACGGCCGTGATAGCATTGTCAGAACCTGTCAAATATCGCAGCGCCGCGATGCAAACTTTACCACCCAACGATGCCAAAGAATTCTACAAAATCTACGGTCGTCAGCCGACAAACCAAGAACTTGTCACCAAGACGGGAAGTGCTGCGATCGGTCGTTATGGACTAGGACCGTCAGCAAATCCTTACCATGTCATCCTGGGTACATCATTTCCTACTCCAGTCATTTCAGCCCGACGTGCAAATTATACAGACTCTTCTTTCCAGACCAATGATGCTGCCCAATGCAAGAAGGCTCTACTACGAGCAAAGGTCAAGGCATCGCTGTTGGCTAGCAGACAGCGTACCGCTGCACAATCTGCAGGGTACAGAGTATGGTCCGAGACAAGGGACGAGTACATCGTACATTCAGGAAATCTCCACGTCAGTGTTCATTTCGATGAACAAGGTAACGCAATCAACGCGAACGTAGATGGCCTCTCACTATCCAACATTTACGGTGAAGAGATTGATCCGCACGTTGATACAATCAAGTTCATGAGACTATTGTATCATGAACTTCCATATGCAAAGGCAGAGATCGGCAAGAAAGCCGACCAACACGACTATAACGCCACTTCAGCTTTTACTCCGCCGCTAACGCCTCCGTCAGCCCTATTACATGACCCCGTCGACAGTGTAACTACTCCTCAGCGCATTCGCACCGTCGAGCCTCACGTGCCAAGCGAGAATTCTGACCCGGCATCAATCGAATTTTATGGCTATGTTCAGCTCGTTCCAAGAGAAGCCACAGAGAAGGATGGCAACAGGAATAAGGGCAAGGACAAGGAACAGCAGAAGACCTTGAACCTAGAGGTGAGCGGTCAGGCAGCCATGAGAGGGCAGAAGGAGAGATCAAAGGAAATGGTAAGGAAGGGGGAAACTGTGCTGGTTATAGGCGGTGAGAGGTTTGCGGACAAATATATCGTATACGACGCGACGGCTTCGAATCTTACGAATCCAACTACCCAATCTGATACGCATCCCACTACAACCAGGAAGAGAAAGTCTGGGGACAAGTGGGAGCTCGAGGAGGCCACAATCTCACCCAAGCGCTCTAAGACTTCACTCACGCACACCACTTCCACGGAAGTGGGAACGAGCATCCAAAAAGGCAATTTTGTACAACATCAAGACGATTACGCTGAGATAGATGGCGCAGAAGATACTGGTATCGACTTTATGCAACCTAGAAAAGATCCAAAGTTAGCAGAAAGTCAACAAGACCGGACTAGTACTTCACAGGCGGCGAACGAAAGCGAAAATGAGACTAAAGACGGTCGATACCCCCACAGGTCACAGACGTACTGGGACTCTGGACGTCGAAGCCTCTCTCCTCTCGATCGATGCTCTAGGAACCGTTTTAGATCAAGAACCAACATTAGACGTCAATCCGAAAACCCATACCAAAAGGAGGGTCAGCGACATGAGATCGCGCACGAGGCCGACGAAGAATTGCAATCTCCTAGCAATATCATGAACGCATATAATGACAAGCACAATCACTTCACAGAAGATGGGAAAAGTGATGGACGAGACCATAGCAATTTGCCACACAATAACAAGGAGCCACAATTGTACCAGGCAAGATCAAGTAGTCGATCAGCAAAACCCAGCGCAGCAGAACGGATAGACACACAACAATTATCTAGGCGGCAGGAGGTTGTAGACGAGATGGTACTCGCACGCAAAGTCGAAGACGATCGCCGACTAGAGCAAGTACAGCAAGTAGAAGAGGCAAAGCTTGCAAAGCGCCGTCAACAGGAAGAAGCCGAAATCCAGCGAGCGCGCGACGCAAAGAACCAACGGAAATTGGAAATCGGAGAGAAGAAGCAAGTCCAGGAAGCTGATCACCAACGCCGACAAAAGGAGAGGGATAGGAACTCGCGTCCCAGACGCGACGATTCTCAAGACAGGAGTAAAAGGGGCCGCCGAAAGGTTGTAAAAGAAACAGCAGAGCCACATGAGCAGGTCGATGAGTATGCAACGGCACGAGAGGCCGAGGCACAACGAAGAGAACGTGTATTCGCAGCACGGTCCACTGGAGAGGCTGAGGGACGTGGACGTGAGAGGTCCCCTGCCAGGAACGAGAGTTTTAGTAGATTGAGAGTAGAGCGACCGGAGCTAAAGCAGGAAGTCAAAGATCGCAGAGTGACCAAGTCGAGAGCCAGCCGGACTGCTCGCGGAGAACTTGAGCGGTATGATCCGAGGAAGAAGTTTGGAGGTGGAAGCTAGAGCTGAATCCTAAGACCGGGGTGTATTTACTGTTGAGGCGTGTAGCTATGGCTGAAGGAGATGTCTCACCGGTAGGCATCCATTGTTTTTTTTTTGATGAAGTGACGGGATATTCATTCATTCTCCTGATAGTATCAATACATACCACAACCTCAAATGCTTCCCTGGTAGCTGCTTTACCAAGCTCATCATAGTGCTTATTGTATAACGCTTTGGCAATTTTGCTAGTCTACATGAGTTGCCAAACAATTGTCAGTTGGACTCGTTGAGCGAGCAAACTCGGGATTAATACTTCAACTACGCGTTCGCCTTTTCCTATCTTGCCAAAAGCTTCTGTATATATATCCACAAATACTAGACCAGTTCTATAGAGCGTACAGTGAGCTCTTTTGCAACGATGATGCGGTGGGAGGTAAACGTGCGAAGCTCGCCAACCCATCCCTGAGCCTCTGCTCCCCTTTCACCTCCATTCACCCCCGCTTCCGTACCGCCTACCCACCGCTCATTACGTAGTGAAGAAAGAGCTTGGACTCATACTAGCGAAAACTACGCTCACCGTCGCGTATATGACTACAATTCCTAGCGTGACAATCTTGCAGTGCACCACCATCGAGCACGATTACATCTGATACCACAGCACTCACGAACAGCAATCAATACATCCAGTCCTCATCTCTTGGAAATAAACAAGAAAGATGAATACCTCAGTCGCGACCGACGATATCGACATGGCCGAATTTCCGCCTTGCGAGCCTGTTGTGGTGGCCCGCAAGCGTGTCCCCAAAGAGTGCATCAGCAAGGCGCACATCAGCCGCCAACAAATTCGTCCTAGACGCGAGACACACCCCGCTGTTCGAGCGAAGAATAAGCGCGAGAAGACATCTCGACGTATAAACATCACTCCTCTTCCCGGCTCGAGCTTGGCGCGAGGACCATTCGATCCCCGCTTTGCAAGGGGCAAGTCGACGTGGTGCTCGCTGGCATTTGGAGTTTTGGAGCAAGAAGAAGAAGACCGGCGGTTCTTTGAGCAACAAGAACGGCTCAAGCTGGGGGATTGGGAAATGGGGAATACACCTGTTTCTCCACCGTTCGCGCAGTACGAGGAGGGTATGGATTGCGCATACGACACGATGGATCCGCGTGCTGTCTTCCAGATGAGCGGCGGTATCTTTGGATGTCCTTCTCCCGGCTTTGGCACGTCGACGTCCAGCACCAATACCTTTGGTAGCTCGACTGGGTGTGGAGGTACTGCGTCAACCTTCAGTGTGAGTACTGCCGCCAGTTCCAAGGGCTCCCAGCCTAGCGCGGTGACCTTCAGCGGGCATCAGGGCAGCGCAACTGCTGGCAGAAGTACCACATCGTCCTCAGATGTCACGATGACCGATGCCGTTGACGCATCGACAGACGACGTCGCCGCCGCACCCAGCGTCCCCATCGCCGTCGTACCAGCAGCACCACCCTCGCAACCATCCAAACCCATGAACACGGCCCCAGTCGCCCCGCCTCCATTCACAGGCCTGGGTTTTCTACCATCGAAGCCCTTGAAATCTGAGACGGTCACTTCATCGCGGCCCGTAGCGGTATCGGGGGCTCAAGTCAGTGGAAAGCCGGCATGTGCACCTCAGATTCCAAAGCCTGTTGCTGCATCACAGTCAGCTCCTACTCCACAGCCCGAAGAAGCCGCGAAGGTGCCTCTGAAGTCGCAAGTCCAGCGCCAGCGAAGGATATCAAACTAATTGTATCCTCACCTCCAGTGGAAGACACCAAGCCCGCTGTGACTCCCCCTTCAGTGGAGAAAACCAAACATACTAAGTCTTCACCTCCGATCGATAACACCAAGACGGCCGAAATGTCACCTCCAGTGGTCCACGCCAATGCGCCGACCGGAACATCGAGGCGCACAATCAAGTCAAGGATGCGATCCAAGGTTTCTCAGCTAGAGCCCAAAGAGGCACCTCTGGAACAAGTTGAGCTAGGAATGGGTGCCTTTGACCCAGCCAAGATCAAGGACACAAAAGCGCTCATTTCCGCCTTCTCCAACCCCCACTTCAAACAGTTCTTTGCCGAAGAGACGGAAACCCTAAATTCTCGTCTTCAAGCTAAGAAGGGGATTCGCGGAACGCACGTGGTCTTCCTCTGGCGCTCGCTGAAGTGGATCTTAGATAGTCACGAGGGCAAATGGTTCGACGGTGACATCGAATTTGAAGACGATGTTGCAGATTGGCGCGGAAAGCTCAACATCTTGATGGCAACGTTGGAGAAGGACGTGGGTACTGATGAGATGGGCATAGCTGCAGATACGCAGGTGAAGCTCGAAAAGGTGTTTGTTATCCTCGGTGGTGCGGACGACCTCAACTGAGAAACTGCTTCAGACAAGAAAAGCAGATTTTGAGAAAGAGGCCAAGTACAATAAACCACTCACCCTCCAAAGCAGGTTGGGTTGGTTTTCCGAGACATATACACGGCTATGGTTCATGCGGGAACCGACATCAATGTGGATGCGCAAAGGATGCGACGTGGCAAAGTCTGCGTGAACGTCCTCGCGAAAAAGGTCTTCGGAAGCGAAGAAAGGTGTCTCAAGCCCTGTAGGCGCTTGTGCAAGACAACTTCATGGTGCTTACAGGACATGATATCGCCATATTTCGTCCAGACACGTTCGACGAGTGTTGTGTATCTAAGAGAGAGAGAGAGAGAGAGAGAGAGAGATCAAGGAATCAAGATGAAGAAGCGAGAGATGAAAGGGGGATGGAGCCGAGCAAGGGTTTTGACGTCGACAATCGTACGTCTTGATTAGAGTTTGTTTTCACGCAAGTCATACGTTGCGGATATTAGTTGGGTGGATGGTAGTGTATATATGAATATAACGATTGAAATGAGAACATAATATCCCTTCTCTTTATGTGTATGTCTTGCTTTCGTAAGGTCGTCTAATGCGTTGCTTTCCAAACAGCGTACAGTGTTTTTCATAGGACTACTGGCCATCGTCGTCAGTCATGTTCTTTCTTCTCTCCTTCAAGTAGTATCTCATGCCCATTCCCTTCTCTAACGCCCTGAGCAAGCACCCAACCAGCAACCGCAACAGCACCCATGCACCACCAGGTAAGTCCGACCATGCCCAAATCTAGTCCTTTACCGAATATCCAAGAGAAGAGTATCGGACCGATTGTCCGCGTAAGACTAGATGCCGACTGACCTATACCATGAACGGTGCCTAGAACGGACGGATGCGGACTGACGTTGTTGATGAGTATGGCTGCGCACGGTAGGGCGAACGTGCGAGCAAGTACTTGTATGAACATAACGCATGTGATAGCGATCCATATCCAAGGTCCACTCACACCATTGGGTGGGGATGTCCAGCTAGGAACCAGACTGAGGAAAGGAGTGATCGTGTACATCAAAGGGAAAAGGGCGAGGGAAACGCGAAAACACGTCGTTGTCCCTAGACGGTGTGCAACTTTCGGGTACACTAGAATTTGCAAAGGGATCCCGATGGCACCAATGATGGCAAGTGCGACACCAATACGCGCTGGAGGCATGGCCAGACCGCCAGTAAAGTAAAGACCGTGAGGCACGAAGCCAGGAGGATATGGCTGAGCATGGTCGAAGCGAGGTGTCGAGAGATGAATGGTCCAAAGACCACCAAAGCTACCTACGTGCATTGCTAGCACGCCGTGTGCGCACAGGGTTATGACCAGGTTTCTTGTCCATATCCGACGGAAAGGAAGTTGGTGTCGAACTGCATTGTTCGGCTTGTCGAATTGATTGAAACCCTCTGCAGATGCAGATATGGGTGTTGGCTGTAACTCAAAGTCATCCACTGGTACGGCGCTGTACCCAGCTTCGGATGCGATTTTCTGATGCAATATCGTTCTACGTATCCATCGACCAACGCGTAGACCTGAATCGGGTTTGTGTTTGCACAATTCGCTCGTCTCTTCGAGGAAGAAAACTACGGCAAAGAACGACAAGCATAGGAACACAGCACTTGTAAGGTTGGGCAATGCGTAGGGGTATTGCTTCATCCATTGAACACCATCTTTGCCACCGAATGTGGAGTCGGGTCCGAATAAAGAGGGGTAACTGGAAAAGGGATCTGCAAGCACACCACCTGTGACTTTCAATATGTATCCATATACATTCCGATCCGTGACACTCACCTAGGATAGGCCCGACAAGGACACCGACATTGAAGATCATGGGCAAGATCAGAAAGGCCTTACTCTGGTACTTCTTCTCCTTGATGATCTCACTAATCATGGTTCTCATCACTCCAACATTACCGTTCAATATACCTCCGAGGCATCTGAATGCGACTGCCATGGCGAAATTGTGCGAAAATCCAAAGCCAATGATACTCAACATTGTTCCAAGCAGCCCAAGATAGATGGTCCTTTTTCGGCCACCGTACTCGGAGTCCGAAAACCGACCCCACACCATTGCGGTCATGAATTGAGTCGCTGGAAATGCTGCGCCGATGATCCCCGCTTGGTATGAGATGGTCGACTCTGGAAGTGATTGATCGAAGGATTGGAGTTGGTAATAAAGATACGCGCCCAGTGAGGTTTGCGTCAATGGTTCGGAGAGACGGGCAAGCATCAACACCAAAAGTTGGTCCTTTCGGGGCAGTGCGCTCCATGATACCGGCTGGCTTGGATCCTGATCTTGTCCGGCATCATCGGCTTGAGGGAGTGCTGTGTCTTCCTGGGTCTCCAGTTGTAGGTCACGCGCCGTTCTCCCAGCTTTCCCAAGCCCATCGTCCTCATTGAGTAATGATTCGTTGACACCCACACTCGATGATCGAGGTGTGACGTGGTCAGAGTCGTAGCCGGGTTTCATCAGCTTGGAGGGCATGCAAACGATGGGTCGCGCTGCAGGAGAAGAGCGATCTAGAGAGAGACGAAAGGTGAATGAGCCATCGTTCTCGCTTTGTCAGAACCGTTGTTCGCAGTCGGAGGCAGAAATATGCCGCCAAAAATACCATGCGTGACGGCCCAACGAGCCCCGCCACCCAACGAGCCACCTACCAAAACAACACTACTACTTCAACACGCGATAACTCCAGCAATATAACCCTAATTAAGGCTGCGCTTGCAGCTATAAAATTGCTTAAACTTAAAGAATAACTAAGCTACAAAAGAAATTTGAAAATATATAGTTGTAATTGCACAACACTCTTGCAAAGGTACTAACACTAATTAGTAACGCGTAGCCTTAAGGCTTAAAATTGCTAGGCTTTTTACTTATAATAGGAGCAAGAGCTTCTACGCTATATTAAACGTTTTATAAAGCAAGGACTACTACTTATATAAGTTATAACATAAAATTTTAGCTTACAAGTTACTAAAAAAAAGCTTAAAGAACGCTAGGTTAATTACTTTATTTAGCAACATCTTAATAAGCTTATTTTAAAATAAATAATAAGTATCAATAATAAGTGCTATAAAGCTAATTTAAAGAAGAAGTATAAGCTCTACTTTAACCTTTTATGTAAGAAGATAAAGTAGTATTACGTTAAGCCTTATTACATATATAATATAGATAAAAAAGGCTTTCTTTTTAGTGTTATAAGCTACTTAAAAAGAATCTTTAGCAAGGCCTTATACAAAAATAAAAAAATAATAATATTTAAGATAGCTTATAAGAGTAGATAACTGTGCTAGCTTATATATACGCTAATAGATTTTACCTTAAGCTAACCTTAATTTATTAGTTAGACTACAGCTTAATATAAAATACCTAGCTATCGGCTTCTAACTTTTAGAACTATTAAGTTTTTTCTTTCTTATTACCTTTAGGCTAAATAAATAATAAAATAGGCCTTGTCTAGCTTAAATAAGTGTTTAATTAAGCTATAAAAGTAAAAGCTTGCTTAAGCTATTAATTACTTATTCTTAATAGCTATAGATTTTACTTTATAATAAATTTTATAAAATATTATAACTAAAACAAGATTCTTTTTACTATATATTCTTTTTACTTAACCTACACGCTGTAGCCTCTTAACGTCTCTTTATTTAAGCTTTTTCTAATAGCGTACTTAAATAAGATCTCAGCGTTTATAAAGAGGAGCTAGAGACTTATATTAATAAGTAAGAGGGATTTTTTCTCTTTTTTTTATTACGCCTAGTAGGCCTCTTTTAAAGAAATAATAATTCTTAAGGCCTTTAAAGCTATAGGCCTTTTACTATTTTAATTTTATAGTTATTTTTTAACGCTTTTTTATACTTAACTTTTGAGGTAATAGTAAGTTTTTAGCTTTAAGTACTTTTAACTAAAAAAAGACTAAACGCTTGCTAAGTTAGGTTGTAAAAAATTAAAGTAATAGCTAAGCTTAAAAGCTAAGCTAAGCTTTCTACTAAAGTTTAACTTAAAAAACTTTTTTTAAGTATAAAGCTAGAGGCCTACGCAAGGCTTTAATTAATAAAAAAACGCATAAGAAGTAAGGTAAGCCTTTCCTAGTTTAGGAACATAAAGAGTATTATAATAGAGGTGTAGTCTAGTTTTTAAAAAAGGTAAAAAAAGTATATGATTGCTAGTAGCTTTAGGTGCTTAAGAAAGAGCAGGTACAACTTTAAAAAGCTAAGACATGTAGGCTTTATAAGAAGGCAAAAAAGGCAAAGTTAAAAAAAAAGAAATAAGGTGTTAAGTAAGGGCTACAGCTAGAATAGTAAAAAAAAAGAAGACAAAAAAGGCTACTAAAAAGGCTTTTAAGGCAGCTGCTTGCAGGATAACAAAACTACTTTAATAAGCTTACAAACTTGCGTAGAAGAGAAAGAGAAGTAGCTTTAAAGTAATTATAAAAGCTATTTAAAAAAAAAAGGCTTGTTATAAGGCTTTAAAGTAGTAGAAAGCCTTAAGGTGCTGTTGTAGGCGCGCTACCTCTTAGGTTACAACATAGCCGCAACATTACACTTTCTACGCAATATTAATAGCTACGTATATTAATTAATGCTTATAGACCTTTTAACTAAAATATATTACAATAACAGCTATTGTGTAAGGCGCTACAGCCTTAAGTTGTAGGGTTGTTTTAGTGTTTAGGTGGCTCGTTAAGTGGCAGAGCTTATTAGGCCGTCACGTATAGTACCGTGTCTGTGCGCGAGATAATCATGTTCAAGTAATAATCACCCTACTAACATAAAGATTTTAGAAAAATGAGGCTGTAGAGCTACTACTAATAGATAATATCGCGAGATTTTATAGAGTTGTAGTATGTATAGTATTGCGATTAATTTGTACTACTTATATTTGCTTAGTAAGATGACGTTGCGCCCGCAGCGGGTAGTGCGCGCTAGGGCAGCTAGTGCAGCTACCTTAGTTTTAATATAAAATAAATTAACAATAATACGTTTTTAACGCTTCTACTTTTAAGTAAAGGCTTATAAGGCCTTACGCTTACCTAATTAAAATAGTTGTATAGCTTTTTAAGCGTTGATAGCTAATTTCTAACGCTGTTTTTTAGCTACCTTTTTAGCTTTCTCTTTCTACCTTACCTTTTTAAGCCACATTTTTTTTAACACGTCTCTTTTTAGCTTATTAAGCTTTATATAATTAAGCTTTCTCTTTTAAGTAAGACCTCTTAGCTTTTTAAAGTTATAGTAGTTGTTGTTTATATTATTAAGCTACTTTATTATTTTAAGCCTAATAAATCTTTTTAGGCAACTAGAGAATAGTACTACTATAGTACTTATAAGAATTGTTAAGTCAGAAAGTAAAGCTCTTTTTTTAGTATCTTTTTTTAACTAAAAAAGCCTCTTTTAAGCCTTGTATTTTTCTATAGAAAATACAATTATAAGCTAAAATATAGTAGAAACTTTAATAAAGCTTTTTTACTTTCTTAGTACTTTAATCTTGCACTAAACAGCGTAGAAAATTCTTTATTTTAAGCTAATTAACTTTACTAAGTATAAAAGCTAAAAATTTATCTCAACCAAAAGCCTTTTTGCAGAATTTTTAATGAATAACTTTAAAAATAAGTAGGTTGACTCTAGTTACGTAGAAAAACTTTCTAATAGTCTTTTTTTTAAAAAGTAGCACCCTAGGCCCTTTAAAAAAAAAGTCTTCTTTTCTTATTAGTAGAAGCCTCTAGCTTTTATCAAAGTAGAATAAAAGCTTAGTTAAGTAAGTAGTTAAAAAAAGCTTAAATAATTTAATATTCAGTAGTAAAAGCGTATACGTTAGATGAAAAAAATATAGTTAATAAGATTCTATATCCATTACAGTTTTTGATAAAATTTATAGTTAAGTAAGATTTGTAGCTATTAAGAAAAAGTAATTAGTATTTTAAATAAGCTTTTTGTTACACGGGGTAGGTCTACACTTATCTAGACTTAGTCCGTTTTAAGGCGAGGCTAATATATGCGGTAGTCTGTGAGATATTGTAGGAGTAATAAACTATTTAAGTTAACTACAATAAGTATAATAATAAAATCTAGCACATTCTTATACCTATTGCCTTTGTTCTGCTATCCTGTACATCTCTTCTAAGAGAGAGGTATGTAATAGCGCTGCTATCCCTTTATGCATAGCTATCCTAGATAGCTAGCCTTAGCAGGATAATAATTACGTAATTAGCGCCCTGCGCGGATCATTGCCTTCTAGCGTAAAGGCTAGTTAACCTCTAACTATTGCTTATACGTTAAAAAGAGAATCCTTTCTATTACTTGTAACATTATCTCTCCTTTTAGGCATATTATCTTAATACTTTAAAATGTTATTTTCCTATGCCGCGTGTTAAGTTGCTAGCTATATATAAAGTCTTAGTATACCTATTATATTATACGCTTGTTTTCTTCTACGCCTTCCTAACTATGCCTAAAGTCTAATTATCTTATTACGACTATTTGTAGAATTTAACTGCTAAGTATTATACTTATGCTAATTATATAACAAAGTAAAGTTTTAAAATATTATTTTGCTATATGTGCTGTAGAAAAAAGAACTTTTACTATTTTATAGATACTACAACTAGCTGTTACGCTAGTTGTATTCTTTATAAAAGTAGAGTGTAGTTTGTTAATTTTTAAAAAGGAGTAAAAGAAAGTTTAGTATAAAAAGTATAAAAAGCGCCTTAAAGTTATGCGTCTAAAAGCTTAGTTAGCTTAAAACAAGCTAGAGCTTCTAGAGACTAAAGTATAAAAGTAATTATTTACTAATTTAGATCTTGCTATTTTAAATTTTTAGGATTATGCAAAGGAGTAAGCTAAAAGAAACTTTACTTTTAGTATAGACTTTTTAATAACTAAACTATTGCTACTGAAACTATTAACTAACTTAGGCTAATTACAGGCTAACGCTTTTTTTAATCTTTTTTTTAATTACGTTCTTCTTCTTAAGAACCTATTTCTTTCTTCTCTAGGTATTTTTAATAGTACTTTAGTACCTATAACTTGCAGTTTGTTCAATTTTTTTTTAGTTTCTAAGTATTTTAGCTTTTTAGCTATTCTTGCTACTTAACTAAGTATTTTTACTAATAGCTAATTTTCTGTAAGTTTTTAATTTTTTTAACTTTGTACTTATTGTCTTTAAGTTTTATATTAGTAGTTAGCTTAGTATTTAAAGGTGCTCTTTCTAAAAGTTTTTTATAAAGGATAAAGTAGACATGCATACTTAGTAGTAATTAGAGTTTATAGTTTATGTTACTTATTTTTTCTATGATTTTGAACAGTTCTACTTAGAAGTTATTTAGTTTTCTACTTAGTTACTTAGCTTTTAAGTTCTGTTGTAACAGGGAAACTTTATCCTCTTTCTTAAAAGTTAGTCTTTTTATTCTTTACTTATTAGCTACTTTAGCTATTATAAAGTTTTTATAAGCTATATTCTTGCTTAATTCTTTATACAGCTCTTATATTAAGTAGGCTTTATTATTTGCGCTTACTGCAATACTCTTAATATCTTTTAGATCTTAATAAGTAGCTAGCTTATATTTATAGTTTGCGTAGTGTAGCAAGTACTTTGTAGTTACTAACTTTATACTATTGTAGGCTAATTGTGCTATTAGTAAAAGTTTAACCTAGTTATTTTACAGCTTGTTAGCATACATCTTTAGATACTATTCTAGTGTCTAGTTTATTTATTCTATCTAGCTATTTATCTTAAAGTGAAAGCTAGTTAATAGCTTTTTCTATACACTTAATCTTGCTAAGAATGTGTGCTAATACTTAGACGTAAACAGTTTATTATAATTAGTAATAAACTTTTTAAGTATTTTATACTCCAACACTAGTACTTTTATAACTTTATATACGCAGCTTTCTACTATAATAGCCTTTTTTATAGGTATAAACTTTGCTGCCTCAGTTAATTAATTAATAAATACTAGGATAGTGTTGCAAAGTTAAGCTAATCTTAGTTTTAATAATTTTAGAAGCTTTACTATAAAGCTTATTATTATACTACTTTATAGTTTTGTTAGTAGCTATAAAATTTATAATAGGCTATAAAGCTTATATTTTTTAAGCTTATTTTAGTAATACGCTAAATAGTTGCCTAACACATCTTGCACTTTTACTTACAAGCATAGTATTACAAATACTTTAGCTAGTTACTTAACTATTTTTTTAACTGCTATATGTCTGTATTTTATAGACTTATGTAATTTCTTAATAAAACTTAATTTTATATATAAAGGTATATATGTTTAATTTTTTAAACTATATCTTAGTACTCTTTTTTATCTTATAGTAGTTTATTAGAGCTGTTGTTTTTAAGCTTAAACTGCTAGTTAGCTGCTCTCTGCTGCTACTACTATTATAGTGTTTCTACCTGCTTAGCTACCTTAGCTACTCTAGCTAGTTCTAGCTAGTTATAACCTAGACTGCTGTTTAGTATTTTTCTAAATATAATATTATATATTTTCTTATAACTTTCCTTATGTAAGTTAAATCTCTTACTTAGAGCATTTACTACTCTATTAAGTATTTTAGCATAGTATGTTGTTTTTAAATTAGACTAAGCTAACATTTTAGACTATAAAAATTATTAATCGTTAAGTTTATTTATTGTTATAAACTTTGCTAAGTTTTAGTTGTTAGTAAGAACCTAAATCTAGTATAGTAGTTTTAATAAATAAACTTTCTACTATTTAAAGAAATTAACTACTTCTAATAGCTTTTTATTGTAAAGATTATAGTTAAGTTCTGCTCTAGAAAACTTTCTTGAATAGTAAAATACTAGTTTTTATTTTTTATTTATGCACTGCTATAATAATATAGCTCTAAGTACATAATCTAACGCGTTAGTCTTTATTTACGTAGGCTGGTAAAAATGCTGACAGTTGGGTCTGACTAATCAGACCACCAAAACCTTCGCACCTCCGCATCGCCATGAATACAAGTCATACATACGTGAAATTTGTATATAAGGTAAAATATGCCCTAATAAATAGGTTGTAAAATTCTTAGCTTAATATCTCCAAAACTCGCAGCAATGCGCAGGTGCGAAGATTTTGGTGTTCTGATTAGTCAGACCCAACTGTCAGCATTTTTACTAGCCTAAACTTATGTTTCTTCTTTTAGGTTGTACATCTCTAGTACAAGTACCTTAACAAATATCTATTTAATTTTATTAAATGCTTTGTATTATTCTTTATTATAAGTAAATTCTATTTTTTTTTAAAAATCTTTAAAGAGGTGTTGTAATCTTTAAGTAATTCTTAGTAAACTTTTAATAGTAGTTAGAAAATTTTAAGAAAAATTATACATTTTTAACCATTTTAAGTGTTAGCTATTTCTGTATAGCTACAATCTTCTTTAGATTTATTTTTACTCTCTTTATAGATATTATATAGCCTAGTAATTTTGTCTCTTTAACATAGAATTTGCACTTCCTTCGCTGTAGGTATAGCTTGTAATTTTTAAGCTTCTTAAGTACTTTCTTAATATATTCTACATATTCTTTAAGCGTTCTACTAGAGTACACTAGTATATTGTTTAAGTACGCTGTAACAAAGATTCTAAAGTATATATACAGTACATTGTTAATAACTAATTAAAAAGTTACAAGTGTATTTGTGAATCTAAAAGGCATAACTATATATTTAAATAGTTTCTACTTTGTTTTAAACGCTATTATCTACTTATTACCTTCTTTAATCTTAATTTAGTAAATTTGTCCTAAATATTCAATTTTGTAAACTACTTAGCTTTTTAGAGTTAATTTATAAGCTCTGTTATTAGTAGTAAAAGATATTAGTTCTTTTGCGTTACGCTCTTTAACTTTTCAAAGTTAATATATAGTTGCTACTTCTTATTAGGCTTTTTTATAAACAAAATAGATAAGGCTATTAGGCCTAATTCTATTTAGATAAATTTTTTTTAGATTCTTCTAGATGTAATTCCTTAGCTTAGCATTGTGCTTAGGCGATATTAGGTATATTAATTCTAGGCTTAGCTCAGCTCTATTATCTAAGATAATTTTATAATCTTGATCTTAATAGTCTGCTAGCTCTATAGCCTAATTCTTTTTAAAAAGTTCTCTAAACTTGTTAGTATAATACTTTCTTAGTATTCTTAGTAGTAAGGGTCTTTTCTTTATATTTATAACTTGCTTTTTTTAAATAACTCTTTTCTTCTAAGAGTTGTTTATATAGACTTTATTAATTTTATATAGCAAGAATTTACTAAATCTTCTATTCTAAGTTAAGCTCTAATTTGTTAGGCGTATCTCTTTACGTACTCTAGCAACCTTGTATATAAGTTCTTTTTTAAGTATTATTTTTATTTACTAATTAATAGCAGGTTTATATACATCTAGCTAATTATAACTAATGAATATGTCTATTTCTTCTAGATTTATTATATTAATATTATCTAGCACTCAGAGATGGCTCTAGAATAATAACGTGTGTATATTTCAAGCAATAATACCTGCCGGTATCCTCGCAGGTGAGGAGCCCCTTATAAGCATAATTGCAGGTGGGCAAGCTAACGATAAGCGAGTTTGGCGGACCCAGTCAACACGCAACCATCCGTGACAGAGCCTCCCTCTCTAGTCTAGCGTCCCGACAGCCTTAAATTAACTCTCCGGACTGTATAAGGATGGTTTGGTAAGGAGCGCGTGTTACTTGCGGCTTAGGTGCTCTTAAGACGCGTGTTACCCGCGGTTTAGGCGCGTGACGAGCTTTGGGCTTAAGTCTTTATGGCGTTGTTGTAGTGACCCTTAAATTTGTTGTTTGTTTCTTGAAATTTTTGGAGGTGAAGGTGAGAGTGTGTGATTGTTGTAGGTAGTCTATGCGAGGTAATGTTTGCTGCAGTGATGAAGAAATTTTCTAGTATATTCTTTGTAATCCTTGTCTTGATTAACACATTTAACACGCAACTCCAACGCACTTACTACGCAACTAAACAACAAGCTCTAATCTTTATTATAGTCTACTATCTAAATTCTAAGTATATTAAGAAATCCCACCTACAAGATGCTTGGCTGTACAAGTTTAGCGTGCTTGAAAAAGCTGTTAATCTTGTTGCCTTGCATGCGACCTGCCTGCGTTGCGCATAGAACATCGCTAAGCAAAAGAAGATTTGTGGAAAAACTAAGCATTGTTGTTGCGACTATTGTGCTGAGGGCAACTGTGGTAGTTGTACTAAGGTAAGTCTTTTTGTTTTGTTTACTGCGCTTTAGCTAATCTGAACAGGTTCCTAAAGCGCTTAATGGGCGTTTGAATTGTCTATACTAACTTTGCTCCTGTTTTGATACTGCGGTTACTGATGCTAATATTCTGAGGACTAACTCTGCTGTCATCGCTGCCGGCGTTAAACTTGCGCGATGCCAGCGCTAATTTAACCTTAAGCTCTCTAACTGCCGCCGTGTTGCCGCGCATACTAGTACTCTGTTAGGAGTGCCTACTTAGGTGCTGACGTCCTTACCTTATTTTTTAAGCTTAATCTTAGTAGAGTAGCGCCGCATAGCAGCTGCTTTTGAGTTAATTGCTGGTTATGCAGCCAGGATTGCTGGTCCCGCTGGTAATAATAAGGATAATAATAAGAGCTCGGGTAACGATGACGTGCCGCTTCTCAGGCGCGGTCTGGGCGCAGGTGGCGCGCATAACGGTGGTGCTAGAAGTAGTAGTAATAATATGGGTGGTGATGATGAGGTTCGTGCTGGTGGTAAAGAGATTTTTAATAATAAGTAGGGGTGGATTGTTTTTGTACTTGTAGTTTTGTTTGTTTAGATACCTAATTTGCGCCCTAGGTGCGCGACAACGATGTTTAGTATGTTTTTTTAGCGCGCTTAGGACGTAATAATCTTTGTTTGTGCTTATATTCCTTGATTAGTTCTTCTATATCCTTAAACTGCGATGCTAGAGTCTAGGTATTCTATAATTCGTTATAGCCTTTCTATCGCAGCTAATACTCTAGCTGGCCATTCTTAATTCGTTTCCCTAATATCTTTTTAACCTCCTAGATCTCTTTACCCTTAGGACTAATTTCTAGTGCCTAAGTATTGTCTTCTTAACTACTGCGTGATTCCTATTGTTCTAGTAAGGAGACGTGGAAGATATTGTAAATGTGATAGTGAGGTAGTAGTTGTAGTTAGTAAGCCTGCGTTCTGACTGCTTCTTGCACTTAGAATAGTCTTATAAACTTGCTAGAAAGCTTCTTGCTAGGTTAGTGGGCCAAGTTGATGTTCTTTGTGCTAAGGCGAACTAAGTCTCTTTAGCGGAAGATCTTTAGTTTGTGTTTTTTGTTGTAGTATTGGCGTTGACATTCTTGTGCTATTAGGAGGTGTTCTCTTGCTGTTGTACGTGCGTTATGTATGCGCTGCACTTTGTTTACGGCATCTAGTACCTCCCCTTCTAGCCTGCTATCCTTAGGAGGCAATGTGAGCAATAGATGCTTGCTGTATACTGCGTAAAAAGGTGTTGTCTTTGTTAATTCGTGGATAGAGTTGTTGTATGCGAATTGTGTAGTTGGTAGAAGTAACACCTAATTGTCCTGTTTCTCTAAGGCGAATGTCCTTAGGTATTGCTCTATTGTCTGGTTCTAGCATTTGGTTTGCCTGTCTGTCTGCAGGTAGAAGGCTGTGCTTAGCCTGCGCTTTACCTGTAATTAGTAGCATATTTCTGTCTAAAATGCAAATGTAAAGATTAAACCCTAATTAGATATAATGCCCTTTTAGATTCTATATTTTAAAATAATATGTTTAAAATAGGATTCTGCAAACTGTTTTGCATCCCACGTTTTTAATGCGGGTATGTAGATTGCTATCTTTAAAAAGTAGTTAACAATTACGAGGATCGCATTAAACACGCAACCTAAACTATTATTCTTTGCTAGTGGTAGCCCTGTTACAAAATTAAGGCTTACTTCCTTAAATATCTTATTAAGAACTAGTAATAGTAATAACTAACTGTATTTGCTGTGTTTTAGAGCCTTGCTTCTTTAGCATACTGCACAGGTCTTCACGTAATCCTGAACATTATAGCCTAGCTCTAGCTAGTAATATAGCCTGCTGATAAGCTTATAAGTCCTACGTGCGCTAAAATGACCCGCTATGCGCGTGTTATAATTTTGTAATAGAATCTCCTGCCTAATAGCTTGTTCTAGTGGAACATAAATTCTGCCTTTGTATCTTAGGACTTCTTTATTGTTAACGCGCTACACTTGCGCGCTGCTACTACTTTAAGTGCGTGCTGCTTGCATAGAGTCTGCAACCTGCTGCAAGGCAAAGGCGTCTTTTTGTTACAACTAGCGCAGTTTATCTATTAGAGCTTCTGACTTTACTGTCGCAGGTTCGCTACTGACTAATACTCTAGCTAGAGAGCGTGGTACGCATAGTGTGCACCCTATGGCACTAGCAGTTTGGATACTCTCCGTTCTGCAAATGTTGGCTACATGCGTCTTACATGTGCCTTCTTAGCTGTGCTAGGTCGTAGAACCTTCTATTCTACTATGCTCTACCCTTGCTAGAAGTTTGTTCTGCAGTGTAGGCAATAGTTAAGTTAACAATAGGTTCTCCTATTTGTAATCTGCTCTTCTTAATAGTCTATCCGCAGGGTTTGTACGCCCTAGGCAGTATTTAACTTTGAAATTAAAAGCCCCTAAATATAGAGCCTAGCGTGCTTAACGCTAGTTTAGCTTCTATACAGCGCGTAAAGAGCGCAGGTTGTTATAATTAGTTAACACCTGTATAGTGTGTTGAGCGCCTTCTAGGTAGTGTTGCTATTTCTTAAAACTCTATATAATAGCTAAAAGTTTGAGGTCGTACACTTTATAGTTTAGCTCAGCGCTTTGTAGTTTTTGTGAGTAAAACGCAACAGGATGCTACTTTTCGTCCTTAAAGAGTTAGGACAATATGCTTAAGATAGCAAAAGTTAAAGCATCTGTCTTAACACGAATTATACGTGTATCTTTAAAGTAACGCAGGATAGGCGCATATGTAAAGCGTTGCTTTAGCCTTGTAAAGGCAGCATGTGTATCCTCGTTCTAGTAGAACGCCTGTTTCCCTTTTAAGATATTCGTAAGAGGTGCTGTTTCTGTAGCGTAGTTCTTAATAAAACGCTGATAAAAATTTGCAAATCCTAAAAAGGACTGCAGCTCCTTAATACTGGTAGGTGTAGGCTATTACTTAATAGTAGCAACGCGCGCTAGATCTGCGCGAATGCCGCTTCTTGTAATAATAAATCCTAGGAAATAAACTTTGTTTAAAGCAAATATGCACTTCTTAAGATTTACGTATAACTCTGCGCTTTGTAAAGAGTTGAGTACAGCGCGTACGGCACGCTAGTGTAGCGCAATGTTGTTGTCGTAGGTGTAGATAAGAATATTATCTAGATAAACCACGCAGATGTAATCTAAGTGCCCTCTTAAAGCTTTGTTAATGTAGGCTTAAAAACTTGCTAGGGCATTTGTGAGCCTAAAAGGCATAATAAGATATTTGAAATAGCTGTATTGTGTCCTAAAAGTAGTCTTCCACTTATCTCCTGCCTTAATCCTTAGACGATAGTAGGCGTCTTTGAGATCTAATGTTGTATAGTAGCGTGCGCCTAACAGGCAGTCTAGTGTCTCTCTAATTAGGGGGAGCGGGCAACAATCTTTTATTGTAATAGCGTTAAGGCCTTGATAATCCACGCAAAGGCGAAGGGTTCTATCTTTCTTTAGTACAAATAGTATTAGTGCGCCTACGGGGCTAGTGCTGTGGTGAATCTATCCCTTACGCAGTGCTTTCTTAATGTATTCGCGGAGCACTTAAAGCTTACAAGAGGAGAGAGTATAAAGAGGCCTATAAGGGGGTTCTTTGCCTTGTTAAATAGGGATTGCGTGATCTAAGCTTTTTAGCTGTGGGAGGATTTTGGCAGCTTTGTTGTTAAAGACATTAGCGTAATCTTGCAACGCATTAGGTATGCGCTGCACTTGCGCTGCAGATACGTTTAGCACGTGTGCCTTAGGCTTAATGCTTGCGCTGTTACTTTAAAGTACTCCTAGAAGGTAAGTTCTTAAATCTGTCTTGCGTCTTTTAAGAATGCCTTAGTAGCTACTAAGTTGATGTTTGCCCTTGTATATCCCCAACGCCACATCTGCCTTCCGCAGTTAATACAGATGCCTTCCTAGCTTAAGAAGGGGTTGCTAAGCAGTAGTAGTGCTCCCTCTTTGTCTACTTTATACGCAGTAACTTTTGTAATGCGCTCTACGCTATTATTGTCTGTTAAGCGCAGCTAGAGCTTGTATGCTGCGTATGTGTTTTGCCTTTGAGGTCTAATCTAACTTAGGCGGGGAAGTTCTGCATCCTAAATAGGTTTTAGATCCATCTCTATAGCTGTTTTCTAACTAATAAGGCTAACATCTGCTTGTAGATCTAAGATAACCTAGAGTTTCTTTTCTACTTTAGTTGCTGAACGTGCGTGACACATGCGCTGCATCCTTAGTAAAATATCTATTAGCACGCGCCTTACTAACCCTAGGTTTGCAGCAAGGCTTAACCTTTTCCTGTCTAGTTTATATTAACTAGGACTTTGTTAGGGTTGCTGCTTCAGCACTTGTTGGCGTAGTGTTCTTTCTTCTAGCACTTAAAGCATGTAACATTGTTGCTATTCTTACGCTTCTTAGGTGCGTCTAGTGTGGTGGCTGTAGGGGAGTGTTCCTTTTTTTTTTTTGTAAAAGTGCTCTGGTAGGGCAGATTATGCGTAATAGGTGCTTTACGCAAATTCTGTTTAAGTGTAGATCTAAGCGCAATAAGGTCTTTTCTAGTTGCAGGGATCTAATAGTAGTTAGTAATTGCGCGCTGTAGTTTAGGCCTTAGTTTTGCAAAGAGGTGCTAGACCTTTTATGCCTTAGTATATGTTAGGAGTTAATTTTTAAGGACATTGAGATAAGTTGCAAATAATTAGACAGTCTAGTCTTTCTGCTGCATAGCGTACGCATGCGCGGTTGCTGCTTTGAGGCTGCAGTTAATAGGGTCTAAGAGCAAGTTAAGCATGTATTGCTTAAAGTAGTTCTAAGTTGGCACTTCTCCCTTTGCTTTAAAAAAATGCTTATAGTAAGTATACTAAAGCTCTTGTGGGTCTGCTCTAAGATACTGCATTGCTTAAATTACTTTATCGTTATCCCTTTTAAATTCTTATAGCAGTAACTAAAACGCTACTTTGCAGGAACAGGTAAACTCGTGATGTTTTTTAAGAGTTTTGCCTTAGTATTTAGCTGGGTCTTTAGGTTTTAGCGCGCGTTAAACATGCGTGGTAGGTGCCGCTTCAGGTGCGTTCCGCGCGCGGGATAATGTAGTTGGTAGTGCTGGTATATTTAGGATTCCTCTCTGTTCAACCCTTTCTAGTTGTGCTACTTCTTCCTCTAACTCCCGTAATTGTTGTAAGGATTGAAGTTTATCGCGTCGCTTCTCTGCAGCGTTAATGCGCTCCTTAAGCGTTGCAGGTGCGCCTTAGGTGCGCTCCCTAGGCTTCTTAGGTGTGGCGGGCCTTGATAGGGTTTGAGGGGGATTGGAGAGTTCGGATGCAGCAGGGCTCTGGGGAGCCCCTTATAAGCACAATTGCAGGTGGGCAAGCTAACGATAAGCGAGTTTGGCGGACCCAGTCAACACGCAACTATCCGTGACACTATGCCTGCTATTTGTAGCTTTGTTAAATTAGTCTCTAACTATATTACACTGTCACTATATCCTTTGGGTATTTTGTTAGCTAATACTATTAGAATTAGTTTTTTTTTAACTTATTATAGTGTCTTATGCTTTTTTACTACTTCTAAAGAGATTATTGTTTGTATAGCCCTGCTGTCTATAAGCGCCTGCATGTCCTAACTATGTATAAATATAGTTATAAGCAACTACTTTACCTAACAATTAGTATTCTATATTTTCCTTAGAGTTATTTTAAGTATGCCTTTACTAGTGTAACCCTATTCTTAGCAGTATTCTAGTTTTTTACCTGCTTACTCTTTCTCTTTCTAGGAAAGTAGCCTGCACTATACTTAGTGCTATAGTGTATCAAGCAACTATTATTAAAACAAATGCTTTAATAAAAGTTTTATTAACATATCTCTTGCCTTAGAGCTTATCTATTTAGCTCTAGCTTTCTTATTTTGTAAATTAGGCAGTATACTACCTTACAGATGTTTAATAATAAAGTAATATAGTAGTAATTGTCTACTTATTGTGCTTTTTTAAGTTACTATTAATAAAAGTTACATCTATCTCTGCATTGCGTCTAAAGGAGTTAGTAGTAGATCTCTACTTTTTTAAGTTTATAGAGATAACACTTGTCTACTAGGCACTTGTCTATTTATAAGTTTAGGTAGTAGCACTAGTCTTAGTCTACTTAATTCTTCTTTTTATTCTTTTTATAGAACTTATAATTAAGCTAGTAGTTGTACTAACATAACCCCTTGTACTTCTTAGTACTTTTTACTTTTTTAGCTTTTTAGTTCTTAACCTTAGCTACTAGATTATTAAAGTAGGGTTGTTAGTGTATTGCCTAATATCTAACTTTCTTAGTATTCTTGCTAGTAATTATAATTTTTTTAAACTATATACTTGTTAGCGTAGTGCGTTGTTGTTTTATATACTTAATATTAGTTGTTAGCTAATTATTCTAGCATAACTTTATTTCTAACTTTCTAATTTGTTAGCTTAGGTTTACTTAAAGTAAAGACTTTATTATTTAGTCTTGGTTGTAGTATAATTGTATAGCTATTTATTGCGCGTACCTCCTTATAGAGGTCTAGATTGCTTAAGTTGTTATCTAGTTTTATCTAAACTAGGTATAGCGTTCCTTGTCTAATTATCTTAATTTTAATAGCTATCTGTTTAACTAATTGTTTCTTGTAGTCTTAGGCAAAGTGTCTAACTTTACTACATTAAAGATATGCCTTATTGTTATAACGCTTTTAGTATTCTTTTTTTAGAGAGGCTATTTTGCTTTTTTTTTTAAGTATTCTAATTTTTAGCATACTTTTACACCTTATTAGTTATAATAGTGTTGCTATTTCTATTGTACTTACTACGATGCCTTTTTATATTAGCTAGGCTAGAGTAAAAGTATTTCTTCTAATTGTGTTATTTTTAGAGCTTATTATTAATACGCGCAGCTAGCTTAACTAGCACGTACAGTATTTTAGGCTTATTATAGTATATAAAGCTGTTTTTAACATTCTTTTTTTAGGCCTGCTTTAAATACTATTTAAAGTGCCTTATAATTTTAAGTAATTTATACTTGCAGTTGTTTAAATTCTACGATATATACTAATACTAACGTAGTCTGCTTTAAGCAAATAGTTTTTTGTTTTAGCTTAGTTTTTAGCGTTTCCTTTTTTCAAGATATGTTTTATTTTTTATTTAAACTCTATTTAACTTGCAAATCAAGCTTATATTTTAGCTATAATTTTTATATATTTTATATTAAGTAGTTATTAACATAAAGTTACATTTAGTTAAAGGCTTTGTCTTTTATATATATACTTGCTATAAAGATTTTCTTTTAATTAGTAAAGACTTTATTATACTTGTACTATAAGTTAGTATAGATAAAAGAGGTTTATAGTTTTCTTTTATACTTTTTAGGTAGCGCTATTTTAAGTTTTTGCATAGCAACAGGTTGTTTATTTGAAGTAGCTATTGGCTAACTTAAGAGCTAATTAATTATATTTATTATAAAAGCTAACGTGGTTCACAAGCGAGCGGCCCACCAAAGCGAGCGGCCTAGTTCCCCCACTAACACGAGTACCTAGCAACAACACGTAATGTCTTAACAACTATAACCTCTTAAGGCTTATACTAAAGCTAATGTGTAGCTTGCCCTCTTTAATGTTAAACGTAACTAAATTCTAAGCCTGCGACGTGCGGGGGCAGTCTACAAAGTCCTAAAGACAATAATATAATAGCAACGCGATAGAAAGCCTTCTAGACGTAACTATAAGCTAAACTTAAAAAGCCTAACAAAGCTAGAAGAGTAGGTAATTATACAACGTATACTTAAAAAGAGTCTACATAGAATACCGCCCTTAAAGCTACACGTATAAAATATAGCAGATAGACTACTAAAAAAGTATAGTAGGAAGCTTATAAGCAAGAACTAAGTTAATAACTTTATTAAGTGTATATCTAAGCTGCAAACGCAATAGAGCTGTTTATATAATTACTAGCGTGCTATCTATAAAGACTTAGCAATTATTAGGCCCTAGTTTACGCTTGTTTAATTAATAAAGGCGAAGTATAGTATTATAAATAAGAATTTATAGAACTTTAATAAGTCTAGCTTTATAATAGACAAGATATCCTCTTAGCTTATTGTTATAGGCTTAGAAAAACTGAGAAAATAGAAAAAACTACAGCCTAGTAATTACAAGTAGATAACTTTAGTATAAAGTGTTTCTGCAACAAGGCGTGTTATTCTACTCTTTTTTATTTCTATAGGGAAGGTCCTTATTACTTCCTAGTTTGCTAATTTACCTTACAATTAGATTATTACTGTCTTTTTTACTAGCTAGATTAATAACGACCTTGCGCTAGTATAGCTTAAGCACTTTAACGCTTATATAAAGGCGTCTTCTGCTAGAGCATATAGGCTGCTTATTATTAACAGCTATAAAAGCTACTACTTAATATAATTCTAGAACTACTATAAAGAGAATAAGATTATTGCTTTTTATATGCTACTTTACTTATTACACCTCTTGCAGCCTTTTAAAATTGTTCCTTACTTGCTGTTAAAGTACAACTATAATAATAAAATCTTGCTTTTAGCACGTAGCTGCATTTAATATATTAATAAAGAAACCTTTTTACTAGCCTTTAAAGCAGCTTATAAAAAGACCTTTATACTAAAAAACATTTGCGCAAGGTTTTAAGGTGCTAGGCTAGTTCTATATAACTTAGAGGCTATGTTATTAAAGCTAAATATACAGCTGCGTACGCTAATACTACTTATACTAAGTACTATTGCCTAAAAGGCGCAAACACTGCGCAACGCCTATAAAATAAAGGCGTAATTTATGCTAATTTAAAATTGCATGTAAAACTACTAAAAGTTACTAGCAAGCTTATTAGATAAGCAGGTTAAGTAGCTAAGTAAAGGCACTTAGTAGATAGCTTATAACATAGTGTTAGTACAAGAGGAAATAGGCTGCCTATAAAACGCTGTTAATATACTTATAAAGCGTAAGACTTATAAAAAGCAGTATGTACGCGCAGAGAGAACTCTAACAGTTAGTAAAGTATCTAACTTAATTGCTAAAATAGAAGGTAGTAGTTGTGAGGATAGAGAGACGCCTGCAAAGAGAGTGCGCGTAGAGAGGCGCTGCAGCCGTTGCAGCAAGGTTGGGCACAACGCCTGCACCTGTAAGGCAGAAATAGAGAATGTAGATAATAGCAACGCTTCTAAATAATTTTATAGTATTGCGTATAGTATAGTAATTTGTTGTAGTGTTATGCTGCGTTGCTACGTGTGCGCTGCGCTAGTGTTTAGTAGGCCGCTTGCTTGGGTGGGCCGCTCGCTTGTGAACCACGTTACTTGCTGTGCTTAAGTATAGGCCTTTTGCTTAAAGTTTTTAATCTCTTAGGCGCTAGGGTTGTCTTTAGTGTTAGAGTTAGATATTTTAAATATTTTATTATTCTTTAATATTAGTTAACTTAGCATAAAAAGATTTAGACTTTAAGGTATATTATTTTAAGTAATTTTTTAAAATGCTATTATAAATTTTGATAAAGCAACCTGTTAGTTAAACTGTCTAATAAAATTTCTAGTAGTTAAAGTATTATATAGAGTTAGGCTATACTTCTCTAGGCTTAGTCTATACTAATGCAAGGTAGACTAAAGCAGTAGTTTATAGAGTGTTATAGAAAATGTTTAAGTAAAAAAAAGTTATTAATATTAACTAAAAGCAAGTAATACTAATTTTATAAAAAATAAAATAACTCGTTAACAATTTGTATAAGAGATAAACTATTTAAGTTAACTACAATAAGTATAATAATAAAACTTAATATATTCTTATACCTATTACCTTTGTCCTGCTATCCTGTACATCCCTTCTAAGAGGGAGGTATGTAATAGCGCTGCCATCCCTTTATGCATAGCTATTTTAGATAGCTAGCCTTAGCAAGATGGCAATTACGTAATCAGCGCCCCGCGCGGATTATTGCCTTCTGGCGTAGAGGCTAGTTGACCCTCAACTATCGCTCGTACGTTAAGGAGAGAATCTTTCCTGTTACTTATAACACTTTTTGTCTAGTCTTTTTTTTAAAAACCTTTTTAAGCTAGACTAGACTTTAATTATTTTAAATTTAGCTAGAAAAAGATAAGCTAACATATACAAAGTGTTTTTTATTATTTACATCTTTAATCTAGCTTAATTTTAGAGCTTTAACAGCTAACTAAAAAATAAAAGCTAGAGATACAGCTATACTGTCTAAATTAATATGAGCTAGAATGGTTACTTACTTTTTATTACTATTTTAAGTTGCAGCCCTAACTTCTTTTTAGTTATATATCCTCTTATCAAACACTTTTATCAACTTTTTAGGTACTTTTACTATAAAGCCTTTCTTATTTATATTAAAAATTTAAAAAGACTTTGTATTATATTTCCTTATTCTCTTATATAGTAGCTTAAAGTTCAAGCTATACTTAGCTTTTAAATTAGATTTGTAGCAATTGCAATTTATTCCTGCCTACTAGCGCAAAATAAGATAGGTAGAATTCCTATTAATAAAGTAAGTAACCTAGCTTTCTAAAACTTTCTTACTAGCTAAAGATAAAGTAAAGTTGCGTATTATTGCTTATGTAAAAAGTGTACATTGCTTAGCAAGCATAGTAATATACTATAGGAGCTTAGTTTCTTAGTGTACATAGAGGGATAAATAAGCAAGTTTATTTAGTTAAGTTCTGCCTTAGTGTCTGCAAGCAAGCGTACAGTAATTGATACTATACTTTTTTACAACTTATGCGTATAAAAAAGATGCGCCTAGCTTACGCAATTTAATATTTTTAATTGCTTCTTACATTAGGTTTATAGTAGTGGAGTTATGACGCGTATTGTGTAGGGTGGTAGAGTTGGTGGGGTGATCATCACTCGAACATGATCATCTCGCGCACAGACACGGTATTACCGAGGCGGACGGGCCAACGAGCCACCACCACCCAACGAGCTACCCACCAAAACAACACCCCCACTTTCACACGCAATAACTCCACTAATATAACACCAATTAAGGCCGCGCTTGCAGCAATAAAGTTGCTACAACTAAAAAAACAATATAGCTATAAATTCTTTTTTTAGAGATATACAGTTGTAATTACACAACGCTTTTGCAAAGGCATGTAACGGCGCAGGCAAGACTTACAGATCAGTATTGGCAGAAGGGATTACGCCAAGGCATATAGGAGTGCGTTGTAATCCACAATAAGCCTTAATTTAAATCAGACACCTATAGGCCTTGTACAAAAGGATATCAAAAATCTATAAAACAACTATAGACCTTAAGCTGTCTTTATACCTGCGACCTAGGCAAGAACTAGAGTAGGTCTAATACTAATAGGATCCTAAGATAGCAGTAAGGACAAGAGAGTTTTAAAGTTTTTATTACACTACCCCCCTTTCCTAGTAGACAGCTAGTCCTGTAGCTGTGTATTTTTTTTAACATATTTATTATTATTAACTTTATAACATTTTTTATCTATTATTGTAGACTTCTATTAGACAGTTACCGCAACTTTAACCTAAAGTAGTGTTAGGCTAGCCTTAAGTATTTGCTGTTTCAATATTATAATAATATGACACACACACACACACACACACACACACACACTTTGTTACTACGCTACCTTTTAGAAGCTTTACTAGAGGCGTATTACCTTATCTACTTGCAGTTATTGTACGCCTTCACGCAAGACATTCTTAGAGTTAAACATTAGTTTAACTCTAAAACTTTTAAAAAATAGGCATATTGCACATAGTAGAAGAAGAAGTGCTCTTTTATAAGTTTAAAATATTTTATTTTTTAAACTTAAAGTTAATTTAGGTAGGTACTAAAGTATATTAAGAAGAAGTTTCTTAAACTTCTTTCTACTATAAACCTTCTTGCTGCTGTAAAGTATAGAGAGAATTTAGCAAAAGACTGTCTCCTTGCTAAGAATTAGGTACAGGCGACGGCTTTTGTCCTAGCTAAAAAGGTCTAAGTAATAAAGAGCTAGAAAAAAAAGCTATTTATGGCTTTGATTTTAGTTTCAACTTACTAGGTCCTTTTAGAAATTTAAGATGCTGTTTATTTACTAGACAGCAAGGTTACCTTTTCAGAGGCCTTTGCCTGCTAGGGTAGAACTAGCAGTAGTAGTCTAGTTGCTCTGCTAAGAGAGGAGGACGATGAGTAGCGCCTCTAGAGGGAGGCAGAGGAGGAGGAGGAGAGTAGTAGGCTCTTTTCTAGCTCTTTCTCCTTTTATAAAGAGAAGAAGTGATCCTCCCTAGATCTTTAAGTAAGGGTAAAGGGAAAAAGAGGGGAAGTAAAGAGAGGGGAGAGTTTAGAGGTAGCCTAGTTGTAGTATTAGATACTTATTAAAAGAAAGTTTTTTTTATCTTTATATATTATTATTTTATAGTATAGTTTTATTTTCTTTTCTTTACTCTTAAGCTATAATCTACTTTACTAAAAACTTTAGACAACTTAAATGTATAGAGTTTTCTTTATAAAAAGCTTTAGGTTTATAAGAAGCTTTTATAATATTAAAAGCTAGGTACTAAGTTAAGTTAAGATTATATTTAACTTAGCTAATATAGTATTTTAATTTTAAATAATATACTTTGCTAGTAAAAATCTTATAAACTTCTTAATTTTCTACGCTTTAAATAGAGTAATAGCTAGCTTTAAAGCTTTTTATCTAGAAAGTAAGTCCTAAAGATCTTTATATAATAGTTCTAGTGTAAAGCCAATATATATTTTGGACTCTTTTAGTTACTTAAGGTAGTATACGTAACTTACATTTTTAAAAACTTCAAAAAGTCCTTTTTATTTAGCTAATAATTACTAGCTTAAGTAATTGGTTATAAATTTTTTTATTTTTACAAAAACTTTATCTCTTATATCTTAATTAATCAATTAGTATTAATAAGTTACTATAGTTTATTTTTAATTCTAGGCTTTTTTTCAAGAGTTTTGTGCTATTGCCTAAGCATTATATATTTAGGTAGCTAAGGCTAACGCGTTTTTGTAGTTTATTTTATTAGTTAAAGCAAAAGTATCAGCTAGCTACTTCTAGTCCTAGCTCTGTCTCAGATTAAATTTATGAGGATCTAATATAGGGACATGCCTAAAGTAAAATAAAGTAAAAAAATTTATGCTTAATTAATAAGAGGTAGTAGTTTACTCTAGTTGTCTTAGTAGTAAAATGTAAACAGCTATAGCCTCTAGTTAATATATTTATTTATAAATTTTGTCTAACTATTAGTCTCTTTATAGAAGGCAGTTAATATTTTGACTTTAACGCCTAGAGTCTAATAGAACTTAGACTAGAAACTAAATATAAGCTAAAGTCCTTAATTAGAGATTATCGTGTTAAGTGTATAGCTAAATTAGTATACTTATCGAATAAATAATCTAGTTATACTGCTTATGTTAATTATCTTATTTCAAGAGATAAAGATAGTCTATTTAAAAATTAAATAATGATAACTATTATTTAATTATAACTAGCCTTATTTAGTAAGAATTTCTTAGAATTAATACAACAGTATTGCATTAGATAATTAGGAATAAATAAAAGATAAATCATTGTAGGGATTTAGGTCTGTCTTAGAAATATCTTATAACAAGCTATGCAGTTGTATATAGGCTGGTAAATGGGTATAGGTTGGGTTGTGGTTGGGGTCTAATGTAAGCTAACCCAACTCCAACCTAACCTATACCCACGCTATTTACGCTAAACGTAGGTATAGATTAAGTTAGAGTCGCACAGACTAGTAGTTGTAGTTGTAGTTAAGTTACACAGACTAGTAGTTGTAGTTGTCGTTATGCGCACAGACTATAGGTATAGGTTAGATTGTAGTTAGGTTATTAAAGGAAGTGGTTAGGTTGTAGTTACGTGCTATTTATAGTAATAAATAGCTGTAATAATTAAGGTGAAACTAGGTAAGATTAAGAGAGGTAAGCTAAGTAAGCACTAACTTAGTTACAACCTTAACTTAGCTACAACTTCACTTAGTAGTTAAGTAGTAGTTATTAACACAGTTAGTTATCTTTGTATAAAAGGTAACTAAGAGAGCATGTTTATATTATTAGATATTAAAAGAACCTTAACTACTTGCTATGCAATCTTTTTGTAGAAAGCTAGTAAAATATAAAGTTAGTACTTAACTTTTTATAGTTATTAACTACTATCTTCAATTTTTTAGCTTAAATAGTAACTCTCTTTATATAGATAGTGTTAAAGTTATAGTCTATATTTATTGTTAGTATATAATTTTAAAATAATAATAGGAGTTAAAATACTTTTAAAATAGCTGACTAGAAACGCTTTAGCTAACTTTTAAATAGCATAAATTGCCTCTACCTAAAAGTGCAAATTAGAGTAATAAGTGTGCGCAATTTCATAAATAAGATAACTAAATAAGACTTTACGCAGTAATATTTTAGTTAACTTTTACTACTTTTTAAATTTTTATAACGCAATAGGTATACGCTATTATGGTTTAACTATAATATAAAACTATAATAACTTACTGCCTAGCTTAAATTAACATTTTTTTTTAACAGCCTGAACTTTTGTAAATAATATAGGCAGCTTTTGACTAGCCTTAGCTTATGAATTTTTTATAAGCGCCTTGCTACTAGTTAAAGCTTACGTAGTTTGCTTAGTGCGCGCTATTATAGTAGTTGTATAGTTATTAAAATTTGTAGTAAGTATATAAAATTATTATTAATTATTTTTGTAGTAGTAGGGTGCGCAAGTAAATATAATAAAAAGCTATTATAATGTGACGTGCTAGGGTGTAGTATCAGTATGTAGTAATGAGTAGTAGTAGTGTTTGTATATAGCAAAGATTTTAATTTTTAGTTAGCTATAGTAGAGGCGTATAGGCTACACTAGCTACATTATAGTAATATTTCTAAATCTTTATTTACTATTTAACAGCTATAACTAAAATTAACTAATTATTGTTAATTATCACGTCTATTGCAATAATAATAATTAAAAAAGAGCTAAGTAATAGTCTTAAAGGCTTAGTTCTGTATATTCTAATTTTAGTACTACTAAGTTTTAAACGCGATAAGTAGGAGAAGTTTATAAAACTATTTAATACAGCTATTCATTATAACACATGCTAATTAATAAAAATTTATAAATATAAAAAAAAAAAAAAATATACTTGCGCAACGCGGCTAAAGCAGTTTGAAAAAAAGTTGCCTTATAAATTTAAAAGTCCTAATAAAGAAATTATTAAGCTTTAGTTATTAAGCTATTGCGCAGAAAAGTTAAGCAGCTTAACTTAATTTTGAAGTAAAGGCTTTATAAGACGTATATGCAGCTAATTACGCTATAGTATACTAATTAAAAAAAAAGTATAGAACAATGTAAGAATACAAGTGTAGAGAGGCGCAAAGGAATAATAAAGGTAGCATAAAAAGTACTTAACTAAAAGTAATACAACGCCTAGAAAAGTAGTAAGTTATTATAGTTATTTATTACAGAGTTGTGCTTATATATATAGGTAAGTAGCTATTAATAACACTTAATTAAATATATAAAAAATAGAAAAACGCATACTATAAATTTAATATAAGGCAGCACGTAAGAGTTCTAAACAAGGCGGCGTAAACAACAAAGAGCTTAAACAATAGTAGCTAGAGTTATATATATACTTCAATTTCTTGCTCTAGTAGTGTTTTTATCAAAATTATACGTTACACTTAAAATAATAAATTAGTAAAGCTTTGTACTAATACTTTTAAAAGTAAATAAGCTAAGAAGGAATAGCAAGACTTTGTTCAAGAAATAAGTCTAGAGGAGTTAGCTATTGCTACTAACAAGGATTAGAAGTAAGTTTAATATATATTTTTATTATGTATACTTACTAACTAGTATAGACTATTTAAGTCTTTGCTAGTATACAAGTTTTTAGAACTTAGTAACAATACTATCTAACGCAGTAATAAGCTATATATTTAAAAACATAATAGTAATAAATGTAAGGAAAAGGTTAATAATAATTCTAATATTAATGCGTACTATAATGAATGTAAGAATAAGTATAAGAGTAAGAAGCAGTAGCAGGAATTATAGGCTAAAGATAAGAACAAAAATAAAGATAAAAATATAGATTCTAGCAATTCTACAGACTTTAAAGGCTTTTTAAATTAATTACAGTAGTATTCCTGTGCTATGTTATTAACATTCATTAGCGCTTATTATAGCTAATTAATATAATTTATAAAATACAAAAATTATTATATAACTTTATAACTATACTGCTTTTGTTATAACGTCTTTTAAACTAATAAAGTTTAATTAAAAAGCGCCTAACATAGTACGTGTGGGAGTATTAACACTTAGTTGACACGCGGATCACCCTGTTAATTAGATGATCCTAGTAAGCTGCTGCACGTGACGGCCCCGCTCGCACCTATATAAACGGGCCAGATCGTCTTATGTCTCTTTAGTAGTTATAAGACACTTTGTTGTAGCCTTAGTAATTAATACACTTATTTTACTCTACCTAATTAATCTTAGTTGCCTCTTCTTAGCTTCTATAGTTATAAGCCTAGCTACTTAATTGTAGTTTTAATTCCCACTGCGCGACTAGCAAGCTAGAAAGTTAACTATTTAATTATTATTTTACTCTCCTCTATTTTCTCCTACAGCACAGCTAATAGATTACTGTAGCTGCTGTACCTTTTACCTACTTAATTATATAATTAGCCTTCTACTAATCTATCCTACAACCTACTAGCTACTGTTATTATTAACGCAGCTACCTACTAACTAATCCTATACTTACTTTAATAACAACTTACGTTGTTATCCTACACAGCATCTTACTAATATAGACCTTTCTAATACACTGCTTGTTGCCCTAAAGGTAATTCTGAAAGCCTAATTAGACTAGCTAACTAGGTTTGCTCTATTAAGACTGCACTGCTTAGAGAAAGGTATCTAGAATTCGGTTAATCCTAATCTCCTGGATGTGCGCTTAATAGATTAGTAGGAGCTTTAGTATTTTAAGTTGCCTAAAGATATTAAAGAGCCTGTTACTCTACTACCTAGCGTAAGCGCTTAAGAACAAAAGGACTACAAGATTGCTTAGTACAAATAGAAAGCTTATATAATTAATGCTAAGTATAAGAAGAATTATATCAAGCTAGTTAATAAGTATAAAGTATACACCGCTTAATAGACAAAAAAAGTTACTAACATTACTAATATTAAAAACTAGATTAGCAAGACTGTATATCTAGACTTACTATTAAACGCCTTAATAAGCATAATTACTTAAAACCTAACTAGTCTCTAAGCCTTAGTAAAGATTTTAAAGGAGGATTTTGCTCCTACAGATTAGAATACTTAGTATTTGATAAGAGCGCAATATAAATCTTACTTAGACAAAGCACGCTAAAAATAAATAGGCCTTAAGCGTTAGTTTACTAAGTCGCAGCTTCTATATTAATAAGCAACAATTTACTTGCTACTTAAAATTGTTAAACTGTTAGTAGTTACTAATTTTTTAGACACCTTAGTTACTAAGATTATACTAGACTAGTTACGCAAGAAGCGTAATAAGCTATTATAAGTAATAGCGCTTAGTAGAGCTTAATTAACTTATAATAATTTAAAAAAGATTTTTAGTGTTTTGTTGTAGAATTAGTTAATTACTTCTTTAAAAAAAAAGATACGCAGTGTTCTAAACTAAATTAGAACTAAAGACAGCTTAATAATTATTAAATGCCTTATTACTAAGTAAGAGTAGTAAGTAATTATACTTTTGCCTTTGTAAACTAAGTAAACACTTCTAAATACTACGTAACTGCTTTTAACTTTAAACTATAGTTATAGAATTAAATTCTACTAATAGGATACTAATTAAACTGTTTAACAATAATTAAAAGAAGATTGTTAAATAATAGAACAGCGATAGATAGGCAACACTGTAGACCTAGATGAAGAAAGAGGGCTAGAAGGCTAGCACTAGCAGATTAGCTGCTAATAAAGTAAGTAGAGCATACCTTAGCTTATTAGTTTTAGCACTAATTAACCTAAGAAACTTAATTAAAGAAATTAGTTTAAACGTGTTTAGTGCGGCTTTAACTTCTTATACGTTGTTTTTTTATACAATTATAGATAGTAGAGTAGTAGTCTACTTAGTTAATAGCATAAATTACTTAGTACTAGGCACTTATTAAAAAGATGTTAAAGATAAAACTGTTAAAGTAGGCACTTAATCTATTCTAGTTACTAGAATAAAAAACAGGTTGCTTAAAAATGTCTTGCATAGCAAAGCTAGCTCTAAAATAGCTAATTTTCTACTTACTAACATTAAGTTTATACTAGGCTTCTACGTTAATATCGTCTCTAAAGCATAGATTAAGCAATTAGGCATATAGTACTTAGAATATAATTACACTATACGTTTTAGAATAATTAAGAAGAACGTTGTTTTAATTAACTTCAAGTGTTACTTTAATTTCTTATTTATTAAATATAAGCAACTTTTTTGTTATAGTGCTTAACTACTACTAGTAAACGCTGTAGTATAGTTAAAGAAGTCTTAGGTACGCACTAGTAATAAAAATTTAAAGCTTAATAATTAGGACACTTAGGACAACAAGCTATTAAAGCTCTAGTCTACTTAGTACAAAATATAGAAATTACTAGTAAGAAGCTATTAGAATATAATTATTACGCAACAGCTTACGCCTTATAAGTAATCTTATAGCAACTAGAAGAAAAATTACCTTAACTTTCTTATAAGATTTTATAAAACTTATTTAACTTTTTAACTAGTTCACTATCTAAAAAATAAGCACTAATTATTAAGAAAGATTACTTAGACAAGCTATAGAACTATAATATCTAGTTAAAGATACTAAACAATATTATGCTTATAATTTAATGCTTTACTGCAAGAATTAAAAAGAAATATAAGTAGAAGATTATAAGGATTTACTAAGATAATAATACTGCTACACTGCCTTAGAAAGGGCAGTTAAGATATAAAGAATAGGTAATAAGTAAAAGAATTATAATTAAGACGCTACTACTATATACTTATAAGCCTAACAGCTTAGCAGAGAGAGCTAGCTAAGAGCTAATTATAAAGGCTATTAAAATGCGTATAAGCGCTAATCTACTAGCTAAGCTCTAGCTAGGAATTATAAATGCAGCGGCTTACTTGCATAAAATAAGCCCTACTAAAATCTATAGCTACTTATTCCTATACTAAGTACTTAAAGAATAGTTTAGAAAATATTTCTAATACTACTAACTACCTAAAATTAGATATTAAACTACTAATTTATGCCTAGACTAGAGTAAAATCTACGCGTACGGCTGCCGAGCCTATCTATTAAACAAGAAGAGGGCAGCTAAACGTAATTATTAAGGATTTAAGGTTAATTCTTAAGCCTATATTAGTTATTTAGTTAGTTATTAAGCTTCTAATATATACTATATATAGGTACTAACCCTTAATTAAGTAATTACTACCTGTAATATGAACTCTAATAAACAGTTGTTTTATAAAATTTTTTTAAGAAAGAGCTACTAAAAAAATTAGGCAATTAAAATTAAAAAAATTCTTTCTATTAGTAAGCTAGTTAATCTAAGAGACAATTTGCAAGACCTTCGAGCCTTTTAAAGTAAAGCAGATTAAGAAATATAGCTAACTACTTAAGACTTTAAAGGTAATCTATTTACTATTTTAGGTAGTAAAAAAGGCCTACCTACTAAGTATAAGGTAAGATTAAAAGACACTAAGCAAATAGAGCACTGGGCTAGTACACTATTAGGAATTTACTTAGATTAGTAGCAAGATACTAGTTTTGCTACTCTAGAACTAACTCCTAAACTAGAAACTTTAGGAAGCGACAACGCGATTAATTGTAAGGTATTTAATAGTTAAACAGTAATACGCTTGCTTAAAACAGCTAACCTGTTGATATCTAAAAGTCAAAAGTCTTTTTTAAATAAGCTTAATAATTTATTACTAGTCTAATAGTCTATGCCTAAAGACTTTAACACGCTAGCTAATTAAAATAAGACCCTTACTTAAAGAGAGTAAGTTGTAGACTATAGATTATCTTATAGTATAAGATCCTAAGTCTTAGATAGTAGATAGAGTAAGCAATTACAAGCTTAACCTCTGCTTACTAAACATAGTGCTAGAATTGCTAGCAAAAGCCTAAATTAGCTTATAAATTTTTATTTTCTACTACGTAAGCTAGGCAGGAGGCGTAAGCAAAAAGACGCAACTTAAAATCTTAACAATTCACTAAAAAGTAGAAGTATAAGTAGTATTAACGCATAAATTGCAGATTATAAAAATTTATTATAAATTAATTTTTGTAATACTTACCTGCTAGGTTTATAAGTAACCTAGGAAGACTAAGCAAGCTATAAAACTCTTAATTACCTAGTTATAGCAGCTTTGCTTACTAAGTATAAACTAAATATAAGAAATGCTTAACTATATTATAACAATCTACTTAAACTGCTAAAATTATAGAAGTAGTTGCTCTAGCATTTTATAAAAGCTTTATTTAAAGATGCCTACAGGGAAAAGATTAATTAGTTAAGTAAAAATAAGACTTAGACTAAAATATTAAAAGAAAAAGCAGATAATTAACTAATAATTATAAAGTAAGTTTAGACTTATAAGTTTAATTAGAACAGCTCCTTTCTTAAATGCAATGCATAGGTTATTGTAAAAGGTAATTTCTAAGAGAAGAACTTAATCAATTTAACATATGCTGCTACATCAGTAGCTAAGTCCTTTAGAGCAGGAATAGCTATTACTGCTAAAAATAATTTAAAAATTAAGCAATATAATGTTGTAAAAGTACTCTTTTATACATTAACTATAGCAAATAACTTAGTAGTTTATAAAATACTAAATAGCTTTAAGAAGCCTAGAAAGTATGTACAGCTTAACTGCGTACTTTATTAATTGCAAGACTTACTACTATTATAGTATAAGGAGTTTTTAAGATTACTAAAGAAGATTCAAACTAATTGCCTTACTAAAGGAGCCCTGCCTATTCTTTAATTAAGAAAAAAGAATTTTGGTTTTATTTTATATAAATAATATTTTACTTCTTTTTGCAAAGCATTATAAGCATAGAGCATTGAATCTTTAGTTAAAAATTATAGACAAATACAAAATATAAAAATAAAGATTAGTTAAATAGTTTTTTAGTATCTAGGTAATTAGAGAATGTAAGAAGCAAATAATTACTCCCATATATAATACGTACATTAACAAAATTATAAAGAAGTTTAAGCTAAAAAATAGTAGCTTTCTAAAGACTCTACTATTGTTAAAGAAGCTAATTAAGAATACTAGCAAATCTACTAAGCAAGAGATTAAAGCCCACTAAGAAAAGATTAAATTAGTTTTATATACAGCGTTTATACTTTAACTAGATGTTGCTTACTTAGTTTTTAAGCTCTTACATTTCCTTACAAACTCTAGTAATTAATATATAAAAGCTATTAAATAGGTAATTATGTACCTCTATTAGACAAGATAAAATGCATTCTAATATAGAAACTATAATAGCCTAGACCTAATAATTGCAGGCAATGCTTCTTTTACAGATAATTAGAAAACTTATAAATTATTTTATAAATATATAGCTATTCTATATAGTAGTTTAATATTTTAGAAGGCGGCTTAGTAGACTATAGTAACTACATTAACTATTAAGGCTAAGCGACTCGCCCTTAAGTAAACTACTAAGAAGGCTATAGCCTTTAAACGCTTTTTTTGCGAGCTGTCTCTTAATCTGAAAGAAGTTTAAATAGTCTAGTATAATAATTAATAAACAATTAGGCTTATAGTTAGAAAAAATAAGCAGATTAGCACTTATTTAAGATATATAGATATATAAAATATATAGCTGCAGCAAGAATTTGCTAAAAAATTATTTTAAGTTAAGTACTTAGAAACAGTAATTATGCTAGCTAATAGACTAGCTAAGTTGCTTACTTAACATTAGTTTAAGAAGTTTAAGCAGTTACTTAGCCTTTTATAAGGTAAGCACTTAATTAAAAGCAACAATAATTAATAAGTAAAGAATTTATATTAAGTAGTCATATTTATAAACTTAGCTAAGTCTTTCTTTAATTACTTAGAAAGAGCGAGAGATTAATCAGCTAAACTAACTAAAAACTAAAGACTAGAACTAGGAACAAGCTTACTAGTAAGCATTAAAATTATTATACTTACTAGACTTTATTAGCAAGTTTTGCTTAGCCTTTTAAGCCTTAGCAAGCTTAAGCGTATTATTAGCTATCTTAGCTGTAATAGCTAAAGTCTGTAGGCAAGCAGTATAAAGGCAAGAATCTTATTTATTACTCCTATACATAGAATTGTAGAGTAATTATTAGCTTACCCTAGCATACTTATGCCTATATAATTAAGTTGTATAGTAATTAGGACAAGGATTAGCAGCGCAACAATATAAACTAAAAAAAGGCAGTATTCGGCAAGTATGCTATTTTTAAAGTATTAATTAATACTAAAGATACTACTATTACTGCTAAAGCTAAAGCTGTTGTTGCTGCAGTTGCTATAAATTATAAGCTAGCTATTATGTAAGCTGCACTGTAGGTTAACTAGAGTTATATATAGTACTATAGAGCTTATATTATTAATTAAAAGCGCTTACTAGAGCAGAAGCAGGAGCAGGTAGCAGGAGCTAAGCAGGGAAACTATAAAACAACATCTTTTAAGCATAGTAATTTTAAACTAAAGGCTTCTACGCAGAAGGCTTTCTAGTAAATATAACACTACTATTAAACTTTTTATAGTAAATAATAATGTTGCTAAGCAGCTTTTACTTATTAACTTAGTACTTATTATTGTTCTATCTCTAAAAAGCTAGTTAGCTGTCTAAGCCAGAAGCTTAAATAATTAAAGACTTACCTATTTATTCTTATATATAGCTATAAAACAATTAGCAAGATTGTTGTTAACAGTATAGTATATATAAAATAAGCAACTGCTATAGTAAGTGCTACCTTAACTACTAGTTTAAACTTAGTTAAGGTAGCGCTTAGTATATAAACTATTAAACATTTTCTTTATGTAGCGCTTATAAGGAGAAACGCAAGAACTTAATAGATTAGTAACAATTTTTAAAAAGCTTATAAGCACCTTCTTTTAAGTAGAAAAAAGCGCGTTACGCTTTATAAACAGCTTAGTAGACGTATATAAGCTATTACTATTATTATACTACTAATCTCTTAACATTGCCTAAGCAGTAATCTACTTTAACTCTTAAATAGGCTTTTAAATAGTCTTGCTCTTGCATTAGCTTTATTTCTTAGTTAGACTTTTTTATAGATTAAAAATTAAATAATAACTTAATAGAGGACATAATTTAATAGTCAAGTTAATTAGTCTTTAAGCTAAGCTACTAGAAGTCTTGCAGTGCGCATATAAATGGAAAGGCAAAAGTAATAAACTCTTATTATTTTAAAGATTAGCTGCTTGCTAAATTTTATTATTAAACAAGCTTTAACGCGCGCAATGCTTATGCTTAGCACTATTTTTACATTGTTAACAATAACTCTCTAAGCAACGCTTACGCTTATTGCTATTAAGGGCAGACTATACTAGAAAGATTAGTAGCTAATTAGTAAGGGAATAGTAAGGTAACAGGACTTACTATGTTAATTGTAGTAAGGGCGCGTTAAAGATTAAGAAGGCTTAGTAATTAATATTGCAGTAAAGCTAAAAGTTTTAGAGGAGAAGTAGACGCAATTAGTACTTGTTGTAATTCCGTACAGACTAATTACGTGATTTTTAGGGTCTATTTAATGTTTTAATATTATAATAGGAATAGGCTACTTGCTTAATTAAAACAACATTAAAATATCACAACACAGATAAAAGATTCGGCAGTAGAACTATAATTATAAGAAGGCCTCTTAATTAATAATATTAATTTAGTAAGAATTAACTCCTTGCTTACAGCTTAGATTAATAGTTTCTTACTAACCTAGGGGGTGTGTTAGAGTATTAATACTTAGTTAACACGCGGATCACCCTGTTAATTAGGTGATCCTAGTAAGCTGCTGCACGTGACGGCCCCGCTCGCACCTATATAAACGGGCCAGATCGTCTTATGTCTCTTTAGTAGTTATTGGACACTTTGTTGTGGCCTTAGTGATCAATACACTTATTTCACTCCACCTGATCAATCTTAGTTGCCTTTTCTCAGCTCCTACAGTACGTAATTAAAGAGACAAGTTAATCTTAATTTAGCTACACACGCGTCTACTAAAGGACTATAGCCTATATATCATTAAAGTTATGGAGTAGACATTTATATGCTGTACGTTAGCAATTACAACAATATATTACAGCTTTTTATGATATTTTTAAACTAAACGCTGTTAATATACATATTATAGCTAAACATATTTATAAGCTTTTACAAAACTTTAACTAATTCTAAGTAAGCAGATACTAAGTTATTTAGGGAGAAGAGTAGAAGAAGTTAGATCTGTTAATATACCTACCTTAAGAAGCTATACAGGAAAAAACAAGAAATAAAATTATAACTAATTAAATAAGTAATAGAGTATAACTAGCTAGGCTTAAAATCTAGACAGTAAATCTCCCTACTAGAACTATGCTACCTGCACTAGTAGCATTTAGCTAAAGTTTAAAGAAGCTGCTTATATTGCAACTAGCTGCTCTTATATATTCTATTTTAACTACAGCATAATCTTGCAACACCTAAAGCTAACAAAAATAGGGACTAAACACTTTATAAACTATATAAATATAGTTAATTATTAAAGTACTTTAACTTCTATTTATAATAGTCCGCGTATAATAACTCTCTACATACTTAACTTTAAAAAAGTAGTACACTTACTTTAATACCTAAATATACCTAGAATGCCGTTAAGAAACAGCTTAGTTAAGTAGTTGTTAACAGTAATTAGCTATTCTAAACTATAAAGCAGCTATTTATTTACGCGCTTTCTTTAATTTTTAAGGCTTTAGACTATAATAATAACCTATTATAAATTTAAGTTAATGTTTTAGAACTAGTTTTATAAAGCAGAAGCCTTTTATTTTAATAGCTTAAGCTCTATAACTAAGATTTTAATTGTACTAAATATATAGTCTACGGCTAATTATCTGAGCTTTCTTGCAGTTAAGGGTTACTATATTACACAAAACTAGCAATTTTAAGAGAAACTACTTAACCTTATACAAATACGTAGACAATATACTAGAATTTAAATAGATATTAAGGTACTACGTGTATCTTTAGACACTAATACTAGGTCTTCCTTTCTAGCTATTACTTAAAATAATGCTAACAACAATATAGTACTTAGTTAGACAATTTAATTAATACTAGTAAATAAAAAAATCAGCTAAAGCGCCTTAGAAAACTCTATCTTATGCCTAGCTTATATTATTAACCTAGTAGTTTAAGATATAATCTAATATCTCTTACTAGCTGTTGCTGTAGAGGTTAGACTTAAGAAAGTTTTACGCAGGCAACATATTAAAAAATTAAATATAAAATATTTTTTCTAAACACACTTTGCAAGTTATTTAGACATTTATTATATTTAATTATTATATTTTTACTACTGTTTAAATCTAAGCTATTTTCATTGCTATTAACGCGTTCCTATAACAGTATAAGCAATTCCTTGCTACTTAATAACATTTACTACTAAGGGAACAACTTTTTGTTATCTGCGATATAAAGACTTAATAGAACTTATTATATAATATATGTAAGCGTGCGCTTAAGCTTTTAAAATATATTAATAAGTAGCTAGTTTAAAAAATAGTAATAAAAAGAAGTACTTGTGTTGTTGTTAACTTTAATAACAACACAAGAGAGATTAATTATTATTACTTTAAGTATTTTTAACATTTTTTTGTTAAGTAGCACTATATTAAGGTAATTACAGAGATGCTTAAGTAGTTTAAGAACGCTACAAGCTTTTTAAGTAAGAACTAGAAGCTTTAAGTTTAATATATTTAGCTTATATATAACAGTTTTTTTAATTTTATAGATTTAATGTCTAATAAATTTAATAAGAACGTAGAAAGTTGCACTACAAAGTAGCCTATAATAGTATAAACTGCTATAGATAAGAAAAAGATAAAACTAAGAAAGTACTACGCAAAAATATTAGCTAAGTAAAAGTTTTTATTTAACTGCGCAGCTATTCTAGATCTAACTTAAAAGCTTACTATATATAAAGTATAGTTATTACAGTTTACTATTATAGAGGAGTACTAATTAGCTAACTAAGATTCTATATAAGAACTTTAAGATAAGCATATGTAATGCAAAAAGTTTTTTAACTATCTTAATTAATATAATAATAGTAGAGAAGCAAACTAAATAATAGTCTTTACTTCTTTTTTAAGAAAGACACTTAGCTATAAATAGTTTTAAAAGCCTACTTCCTAATTGCCTTTTAGAAACCTTTCTACTTTAAGTTAGACATTTCTAATATAAGAAAGAAAAGAGATGAAAAGCCTTACTTAATAAGAAGGAGAATTCTACCTTAGCACTTCTTGCATTAAATTAAGGACATTATTTAATGTTTGAAAGTAGTAGCAACAGAATAAATTAAAATCAGTTTCCAACACCTGTTTTCTTGGTGCAGGTGTTGTGGCGCGCGCGCTGGCTAGTTGTAGAGAAACAGAGTGGTTAACTATTAAAAACTCTGCAAGTGGTCTGTGCGTAAGCTGATTTTAGAGTTTGATTAAAGGCACTATTTGACTCCTACTTGACAAAGCAACGGCTTTCTACTTAGGTATAATAGATTTATTAGCGTAGTGAACTAATAGATCTATTTATCTAGCTATCTATTTATTTGAAATCCCTATACTGACTCGATATACCGACCTCTTATATTAACCTACACATTAGAATTGATAGCTAGACCACTAGCTATCTACCTACACCGAATCCCTCTATACCAACTTAATATACTAACTTAATATACTGACCTACACATTAGAATTGATAGCTAGACCTCTAGCTATCTACCTACACCGAATCCCTCTATCCCGTCTTAATATACCGACCTAATATACCGACCTACACATTAGAATCAATAGCTAGACCTCTAGCTATCTACCTACACCGAATCCCCTATACCAACTTGATATACCGACCTTATATATCAACCCTATACTGAATCGCTTAGTACCTATATAAGCAATACAAGAGGGCAGCTAGCATAGCCTACAACAACAAAAATAACAAATAAGAAGGAAAAAGAAATAACTAGACTAGCATACTAGCTCTACTTACCTCTTATAATATAAAGGACTAAGAAAGTTACTTGTTAAAACTACTTTAGGCTTTAAGCCTTGCAAAGGACTAAGAGAGATACTTATTAAAACTACTACAAAGGACTAAGAGAGATACTTATTAAAACTACTTTAGGCTTTAAGCCTTACAAAGGACTAAGAGAGATACTTGTTAAAGCTACCCTAGGCTACGAGCCTCACCTTTATTTAGATAAACCCCTCCTTGTAATTAAAATATATTAGAAAACCCTACATAGTTACCTGCAGGCTTAGCAAAAAAAAAAAAAAAAAAAAAAAAAAAAAAAAAAAAAAAAAAAAAAAAAAAAAAAAAAAAAAAAAAAAAAAAAAAAAAAAAAAACAGAATAAATATACTTGTCTTTAGCTGTCTTAAGTTATAAAGGATATATTAGTAATCTTAACCGCTAGTATTAGTGTTAAGCGAGTTTTTAATACTACCAAAGATGTTATTAGTAATTAAAGGCATTACTTTTTAGCTTTAACTATAGAGCAGATTATAGTATTTAAAAATACTATTTCTCTAGATTTAAAGGCGCAAGGAATTTCTACACAAAATAAGAATATTAGCCTTAAAGCACTATATAACAAGATTAACAATATATTTAAGCTCCTAGCGCCTAGAGATAGTACATGTAGTCTAGAGAAGGAAACAGTAAAAGATAAGCTTATAGAAGAGGACCGATGTGAGCCATCGGTCTTCGTGTCGAACGGGGAGAAGAATAGTCCGAGCATTGTATCGTTCGTATGCGAGTTGTTCGTATGCAGTACTGTGTAGTGTAGGAAATCCTAAAAGTAAGAAGCAGTAGGCAGAGAGCTTCTATAAAGAAGTATTGCAGGCTCCTGCTGCGGTAACATACGTGTCCTTACCCTCCTCCTCTATCTCTATCGCAATCTTATTGCTAGCTATAAGCTAGCAATTGCTGTTAAACACGTTTTAATTAGTGTTATTTTTTAGTACCTTAAGCAAATTTTTTTAACTCTAATTTTTGCTTAGTAGTTTAAGCTTTTCTGCTCTAAGCGCTTAGCGCATAGACCTTATCTACTTACTATTTAAATCTTGTTAAATACAAACAATTTCCTTTTTAACTTTTGCGTCTAATTAGTAGAGGGTAGCTGCATTTTACTTTTTTGGAAACCCCATTTTAACTACAACAACAACCACCACCTTTAACACCTTAAAAAAATAAATAAATAGAAGAGAATTTTCTAACTCCAGCACAGAAGCGGCAGCGCCTTAAGGCTTAAGTGTTACTGTAATAACAAGCTATAATAATCAACTATAGTAATAAAGTTTTTACTATTTTTTAGCTCTAACTAGTAATAAATACTATAACCTAACTTTAACTAGTAATAAATACTGTAACCTAACTCTAACCTAACTACAACCACTAGTCTATGCAACCTAACTATAAACACAACCACTGGTCTGTGCGACCCAACCACAACCACAACCACTGGTCTATGCGACCCCAACCCAACCTATACCCAAGCGTGGGTACCCACGACCCATTTACTAGCCTAGAACTTCTATATATACCTTTTACAAGCAGCCTTTATACTTTTCTAGTAATATTTTAGAGTAATTAACTAATATATCTTAGTATCTCTTAAGTAAGTAGAAGAAACTTAGTTATGTGTCTTTTGAATTATCTAGTTGTAGAGTAGAGAGTTAGGTAGTACGTAAAGGCAGTTTAAATACTAAAGTAGCTTATATTTCATTTAAACGTATAGAGCAATAAAAGACACTTTTCTTTAAGTATAGTATAATTTATTTGCAAAATAAATGTAATTCATTTTAGTATATTTAAAGTTATAAGCTTTAAAGTAGCTTTAACTATAAGTAAAAACAAAATCTAAATATAAAGTAAAGTAATATAAATAAAAGTAAAGTTAGAGTTAACTTAGTTATCTAGTTAGTGCAGTCTAAGTAGGACCTGCAAATAATTATTAGTTTTAGTAGACTTTATTGTTGCGAATTGACCTCCGGGCTCATAACCTGTTGCGAGGTAGAGGTCTCTGCCTTCTACTTGTTTGTAGTAGACTTAGAGGCAGCCTATTCTAGGCTTATAACCTAGAGATTGAGGAGGAGGCAGAAGTAGAACAATAAGAATACGAGAATAAATAGAGAGACTAGGGGAAGAGAGTAATTGAGTCTTATTATTGTATTTTACAACTGCTTAATTGAATATTGTTATTCTCTTTTAACTCTTTCTTCTTAAACTCACGTAATAGATTGCGTAGTTGCTGTAGATCAACTGATAACAATGATAAGTCGTACTAGTAGCGTAATAGCTTCTAGTAATCAATGGATCGTAGGTTGATTGTAGATTCCAGGTGTGATTTTAAGCACCTGGATCCTGTGGAGAAACAGCTAAGTAGCTTAATCTCCGACATTTATGTTTTCTACATCTTGCTTACGCCGTGAAAAGATATCTGCGTAGGCGTTATTCTTCCTAGGTATATATTAGATGGAGAAAGAAAATAGGGCAAGTTCTTTAGCTTAACACACTTGCCCAGCATTAAGGACTTTTATAGTTATAAAGTACTTAAGTAAGTAATAATATAAATACACGTTAATTTAAAAGTAAGCTAATACTAATTTAGCTTACCACCTACTTTATACAGTAATAATAGCAGAAAGTTCTTAATTATAAATTTTTTAATCAAGTTTAAACCTAGATAGAACTTTACAAAAAAACGCTAGTAGACTTAAGTTCTTATTTAGTTAATTTTGAAAAAGTATGTTTGTAATAACGCTATCTAATGCGTGAGTCTCTACCTTAGTAGTATATTCTAAGTAATAACAATATAAGATAGAGATTTTTAGCAACATAGCTTTTGACTTTTTAAAGGCCTTTTTACAATCTAAATTCTATATAAATAGCTTAGAAGAGCTTTAGAGCACAAAAATTAGTTTAGTAAATTATAAGTATTCTAGTACAAATTACTTCAAAACTTTATAAACTTGAAACATAATCTTATACCTATAATAGTAGTAGGTTGCGTCTAATTATTAAGAGGTTAGACCTTGTTAAGATCTCCCTCTAGCCCTTAGTCTATTAAGATATAGCCTAGGTACGTTGTTCTTATATTATAGAATTTGCTCTTCTTAATATTATCTAAAAGGCCTACTTACTATAGTCTTTCTAGTACTTTTTGTATGTAGAGGACATATTCTACCTCTAGTTTAGAGTAGATAAGAATGTTATCTAAGTAAACTATAAAGAAGTTATTAAGATAGTTAATTAACACATTATTTATATAACGTTCATAAGTAGCAAGGCTGTTATAAAATATAAATAGCAGTACCTTAGACTTGTATATTCGGTATTAAGTTAAAAAGTAGTGTACTTTTTAAAGGTAAGGTTTATCTTAATCTTGTTATAAGCCGCGCGTATATTTAACTTAGTAAGAAACCAGGCTTTATATGTGTAGCCTAATAGCTTATCAATATGCAGGATTAGATATTAGTCTTTTTAAGTTATTATGTTAAGCTTATAGTAATTAACACAAATCTTAACATCTCTATTAAGATTCTAAACAAGAAAAATAACGGAAGTAAATAGGCAATTGCTAGAACTAATGTGCCCTTTTTAGAAGTTTTTTATTATAAAGGTCTTAGTAGCTTTAAGTTCTTTAGTGCTCTGCTTGTGTAAAAGACTATACTAATTTAGTAGTAGTTTAGTAAGAATAATTTTGTAGTTATATATGTAGTAGATAAATAGAAGTTGGTTTTAAATTAATTTAGTGTTGTTAGAATCATTAGGTTCTATAAAGTCTTTTAACAAATATATGATCTTATTAACACTTGTTATAAAAAACTTATTTTTGTTCAAGTTTATTAAATGATAGAAAGTATCAGCTGAAATAATAGCAATGCGTAGGATAGAGTCTATTTAGACAAAAAAATTTTTAGAATTAGTATCTTTAGAAGTAAAATAAGCTTTTTAAAGCTAAAAAAAGCTTTAAATTCTTTGTATTAAGGATATTATAGAGCTTTGCCTTCTTTAGTATTGATTTTTCTCCTCAACTGCGTTTTTACGGCAGTCATTCTTCTTAGCAGCCTTATTATTAGTACATTCTTTTAATTGCATAAAAATAGGGGGTGCAAAATTATATATAGCGGAATATCTTGTAGGCTACACTATGTTTAGCAATAAATTAAATTGCTAAAGCTATTACATTCCAATAATACAATCTTGCCTCCTTAAGACTATAATAATAAAAGAATAGTTAAGAATCTTTCTAATATTAATTTAGCTATAAAGATAGATATATTAATATACTTTAGTTTAGATCTAGACTTAGAATTCTTTTACAAAGGCTTAAAAAGCAGTCTTTGAATAAGGACTTAAAGTAATTAAGAAAAACTATAAATAATAAAGAAATTTAGAAACGTAAAACTTTAAGCTATAGTATTAATTAATAATTATAGCTAGGCACTATAACTCTTAGAACAAAGAACAGTAGAAACTTCAAAATGCTTTCTTCTAAATAAGTTTAATAAGTAATATTAGTAAAATTATACTTGTGTAGGCCTAGGCTAAAGGTTGTCCTAGGCGTCTTTGTTTCTCTTCTGTCTCTAGTCTATGTTGTGCTCTACAGCTTCTAATTATTCTTTTTATCTAATTTTAATTTCTTTTACTCAAGGGGTAGTATAATTACTTATAAAGTACCTAGGCTTTCTGCACTTATAATAAGTATGAAATAAAAGCTAATTATTAAGCGCTAAGGTCTTAGACAGAAATACAAGCGTGCTTAAAGTAGCACAAGTAGAGGTTAGAGTTAAATTAGAATAAAAGCTAGTGTAAGAAGGCTACGGGCTTAGATATTATTAAGGGCAAGGCTTCTTCAGTAGTATTGAGGCAAACACTAGTTTTCTATTTTTATTTAGTCTAATAGGGGAATTGCGTTTTTTTTATATTCAATATAGTAAGGTGTTGCACTATCTTGTTAAAGAAGTTTTTTTTTTTTTGGATTGCAGTTTAACGACCTTTCTTAGCCTAAGGCTATATAAGACGTGCAGGCCGAGGCCTACAGGTATCTATGTAGGTTTGTCTTCTAAGTTATATACATAAAGGGGGTTATCTTAATACAGGTAAGGCTCTTAGCCTATTAGTAGAGGAGGAGAAAGAAGAGAGGGAGGCTATATATAGAGCTCGGTCGCCTAAATAGGCAATTGTAGGCTAGTAAATAGGTCGTAGGTACCCACGCTTAGGTATAGGTTAGGTACACATTTTGTAGACACCTTTTTGGTAAAAAAAGATTTATTGCTAACAACAGGTATCTAGGCTTATGCCCCCTTGTTTAGCATTGCTGGCACGTAATTAGTGTGTCGTATGTTTAAACAGAAATAAAGATGCGCGATATCCCTCTAACTAACCCTCTTAACTAATGACTATTTACTGCTAACTATTTACTGCTAACTGCAACTTCTGTTATCCTGTTGCTATTCTAGCAGTGTTGCAGTTGCGGCGTTTAGTGTCTATTCTTAGATGTAAATAAACAATAATAGCATTACTATTTATGCACAGCTCTTCTATTCTTAGAGGCGACTTACAAAATTCTCCTGCTCGTTAGTTTGTCCTAGCTACTTAATAGCTGTTTTAACACGCTTTTACTTCTTATAAAGCTACTTCTAAGTCTTTTTGCTAAGGTTATATTTGCGCAGGAGGAGATTGCTAAAGTAATATACTTTTACTATACCTAGACTATTAACATGCGCAGTGTATATAGTATACTAGCTAAACTAGCCTTTTACAGTCTTTGTTATAACCTTAACATCTATAACACTAGACGTATTAAAGATGTCTTAACTACAGTTATATTTTAACCTCTGCACTAACTTAACTACTACAGGGACTATTGCTACTAGCTCCTTTTTAACTAACAGAGGTGGCCGCTTAACAACAGTAAACGCTAGCTTCGTAATCTACTACTATAGCTTCTAGTATAGTAACTTAGTAAGGTTTAACTTTACTTAATATAAGCTATTAGTCTTTGTGTTAAAGGGGGAGAAAAATAGTCTAAGTATTATATTATTTGTATATAAGTTATTTATATGCGGTACTATATAGTGTAACAAATCCTAAAGGTAAGAAGCAGTAGGCAGAAAGCTTTTATAAAGAAGTATTGCAGGCTTCTGCTGCAGTAACGTATATGTTCTTACTCTTCTTCTCTATCTTTATTGCAATCTTGTTGCTAGCTATAGGCTGGCAATTGCTGTTAAACACGTTTTAATTAGTGATGTTTTTTAGTACCTTTAGCATATTTTTTTAACCTTAATTTTCACTTAGTAGTCTAAGCTTTTCTGCTCTAAGCGCTTAGCGCGTAGACCTTATCCACCCACTGTTTAAATCTTATTAACTACACACAATCTTTTTTTTGAATAGAGGGTAGCTGCTTTTCACTTTTTTTAGAAACCCCATTTTGACTACAACAACAACCACCACCTTTGACACCTTAAAAATAAATAGGTTAGGTTAGGGTCGCACAGACCAGTAGTTGTAGTTGTAGTTAAGTCGCACAGACTAGTAGTTGTAGTTGTAGTTAGGTCGCACAGACTAGGAGTTGTAGTTATAGTTAGGTTACACAGACTAGTAGTTGTAGTTATAGTTAAGTTGCACAGACTGGTAGTTGTAGTTAAGATAAAGTTAAGTTATAATATTTATTACTAGTTAGAGTTATAAGATAGTTAAAACTTTATTACTATAGTTAATTATTACAGCTTATTATTACAGTAACGCTTAAGCCTTAAGGCGCTGCTGCTTCTGTATGAGAGGTAGAGAGTCCTTTTCTATAAGCTTATCTTCTACTGTTTCCTCCTCTAGACTACATGTACTATCTCTAGGCGCTAGGAGCTTAAATATATTGTTTATCTTATTACATAGTGCTTTAAAGCTAACGTCTTTATCTTATATAAAAATTTCTTGCGCTTTTAAAACTAGGGGAATAGTATTCCTATAAATTATGATTTACTATATAGTTAAAGCTAAAAGGTAGTATTTTTAATTGCTAATAACATCTTTTGCTGTCTTAAAAACGCGCTTAATTATAATATTAGCAATTAAGACTACTAATATATCTATTATAACTTAAGATAACTAAAAATAAGTGTTTATTCTATTACTACTACTTTAAGACGTTATATAATGTCTTTAGTTTAATATAAGTAGTACTAAAGAATTTTTTTTTTATCAAGTAAGGCTTTTTATCTCTTCTTTTTTCTATCTTAAAGATATTTAACTCAAAGTAGAAAAACTATTAAGAAGTAATTAAAGAGCAGGTCTTTAGAACTATTTACAGCTAAGTGTTTTTTTTGAAATAAAAGTAGAGACTAGTGTTTGATTTGCATTTCTACTATTGTTATATTGATTAAGATAGTTAAAAAACTGTTTGCGATATATATACTTATCTTAAATTTTCTATGTAAAATCCTAGTTAGCTAATTAGCACTTCTCTGTAATAACAAACTGTAATAACTATACTTTACATATAGTAAGCTTTTAAGTTAAATCCAAAATAGCTGCGTAGTTAAACAAAAACTCTTACTTAGCCATTATTTTTGCGTAGTACTTACTTAGTTTTACTTTTCTCTATTTATAGTAGCTTCTACTATTGCAGGCTATTTTATATTGTAACTTTCTATGTTCTTATTAAAATTATTAGACATTAAGTTTATAAAATTAGAAAAATAGTTATATGTAAGCTAAATATATTAGACTTAAAGCTTTCAGTTTTTACTTAAAAAGCTTGTAGCATTCTAAAACTACTTAAGCATCTCTCATTACTTTTATATAGTACTACTTAATAAAAAATAGTTAAAAACGCTTAAGGTTATAATAGTTAATCTTTTTTATATTACTGTTAGAGTTAATAATAATATAAGTACTTCTTTTTATTACTATTCCTTGTACTTAGGCTGGTAAAATGCTGACAGTTGGGTCGGACTAATCAGAACACCAAAACCTTCGCACCTTCGCATCGCTGCGAGTTTTTAAGATACTAAGCTAAGAATTTTACAGCCTATTTATTAGGGCACATTTTACCTTATTTACAAATTTCACGTATATATCTCTTGTATTCGTAGCAATGCGGAGGTGCGAAGGTTTTGGTGTTCTAATTAGTCAGACCCAACTGTCAGCATTTTTACCAGCCTACTTGTACTAGCTATTTAGAAATATATTATAAGAGCTTAAGCGCGTGCTTAAAAATATTATATATTAAGTTTTATTAAGTATTTATACAGCAAATGACAGAATGTTATTTTATTAGTAGTAGATATTGTTTAGTAGCAAGGAATTGCTTATACTATTATGGTAATATATAATTAGCAATACTAAAAGCTTAAATTTAAATATTCGTTAAAATTTAATAATTAAATAAAATAAAAGTATAAATACTTTACAAAGTATGTTTAGAGAAAATAATTTATATTTAATTCTTTTAATATATTGCCTGCGTAAGACCTCTTTAAATCTAACCTCTATAGTAGTAGCTAGTTAGAGATGTGAGATTATATTTTAAACTACTAGGTTAATAATATAAGCTAAGCATAAGATAGAGTTTCCTAAGGCGCTCTAGCTAATATTTTTATTTACTAGTATTAATTAAATTGTCTAACTAAGTACTATATTGTTACTAGCATTGTCGGAAGTAATAGCTAGAAGGCAAGACTTAGTATTAGTGTCTAAAAGTACACATAGTATCTCTATAGCTATTAAAACTCTAGTATATTGTCCGCGTATTAGTACAAAATTAAGTAGTTTCTCTTAGAATTGCTAGTTTAGTGTGATGTAGTCACTCTCAACTATAAAAAAGCTAAGATAATTAGCTACAACCTATACATCTAGTATAATTAAAATTTCAGTTATAGAGTATAAGTTGTTAAAAAAAAGAGGTTTTTGCTTTATTAAACTAGTTCTAAGGTATTAACTTAAATTTATAATAATTAATTATTATAGTCTAAGGCCTTAGAAACTAAAGAAAGCGTATAGATTATAGCTACTTAATAGCTTCAAATAGCTAATTATTATTAGTAACTACGTTAATAAGCTCTTTTTTAAAGACATTTTAAGTATATTTAGGCATTAAAGTAGGTATACTGCTTTTTTAAAGTTAAATAAATATAAAGTTTGTTGTAAATAAACTACTGTAAATAGAAGTTAAAGTACTCTAATAACTAACTATATTTATATCGTTTATAAGTTGTTTAGTTCCTATCCTTGTTAGCCTTAAGTATTGTACAATTATACTGCAGTTAGAATAGAATATTTTAAAGCAGCTAGTTATAATATTAGTAGCTTCTTAAAACTTTAGCTAAATACTACTAGTGCTAATAGCATAGTTCTAGTAAAAAGACTTACTGTTTAGATTATAAGCCTAGCTAGTTATACTTTACTATTTATTTTAATTAGTTATGATTTATTTCCTCTTTCTTCTTGTATAGCGTCTTAAAGTAAGTATATTAATAAATTAAACCTTTTTTACTCTTTTCTTGAAATAACCTAGTATCTACTTATTTAGAATAAGTAAAAGTTTTATAAAAGCTTATAAATATGTTTAGCTATAATATATGTGTAGACAGCGTTTAGTTTAAGAATATAATAAAAAGCTATAACATGCCCCACTATTAAGATGCGCACACTATTAAAATGCGCATAAAATACAACAATCTATATTTGCATGCAAATAATTTAACACTACAATAAGCTATTTACGCATTTAATAGCTAAAGTTAATCCTCTACTTCTACTACATCTTTCTTATATGTGCGCTTATTATGTCCTGCCTTACTATAGTTTTTGCAGCGTTAAATACCTCCTGCACTACTACCTACGCGCACTCTCTCCTAACACTTCTTTGCCTTTAACTAGACCTTAACATTTCTTTGCTTAACTATATCTTCTACCTCTACTTATAATAGAGTTTTTTTTTCTAAATTTACTTTTTCTTGCACTTTTTATATTTAGATGTTACCGAGTTTACCTTCTTAAAGTTAGCTATTCTAGCCTTAAGCAACATGTGTAAGTATACTTTTAAAATTAATTTTTTTTTAACTTATAGTACTATCTTAATAATAAAATTAAGTAATAATTTTTTATAATTTGTTATTTTTTTAATAATTAGTGTTATTTAAGCTTTTATCTCTTAGGCGTTGCTTAGTGTTTTAAGTTACTAAGGGGTAGGCCTTAGTATAAGTAGTAATAGCGTATAAGGCTGTACTTTAAGCCTAAATAATACTATATTTAGATTATATAGAACTCAGCTAGTTGCTCTAAAGCTTAATAAGATGTTCTTCTTTAAGAACGCCTTGTTAAATACTAGCTTAAAAGTAGCTAAAAAGGCTTTTTTATCAATATAGTAGATGTAGCTGTCTACTAAGCCTCTAAGTTCCTTTTTATATACCTACTTTAGTAGGGCAAAACAACTTATATTAAGTAGCTATAAGATATATAACAAGTGTAAAAGCATATAAAGAGTAGTAATTTTACTTTTCTTATATAGATTTTAGAAGGTAAGCAACTTGTAGCTTTTATAACTATTAATAATAAGTAGCTAGTAACTACTTACTTTCTAAGCTTATGTATGCTAAATAAAGTGCTGTAGCTATATAAGACTAAGCTTATTTATTATTTAGCTATTCTTACTAACTTCTATTCTCTAATCCTTAAAGTTGTAATACTAGGCCTAGTTATAGTTCTTTGCCTTAAAAATAAAAAAGGGTAAAACAAACTACTTTATTACATTAATAATAGTAATTAGCGTTGCTTACTTAAAATTACTAGGCTAAACACTAAGTAGCTTAAAACGTTTTTTAGAGACTGTTACTACTTTAACAGACTTTTTAACGCCTATTTAGAAGCTAGTTTTATTAAAATTATAGACGTCTTTATCTAGAATTTTATACTTAGCTTTAACATTATGCACAAGATTAAACTAAGGCCTAATAATAGCTAGGTTACTATAGAGAACTCTCTAGTAATTTTACTATTTTGTTAACTAAGATTTAGTTTTAAGTCTTTAGCGTATAAGCCTATAAGTTTAGTTTTCTTTAACTTAGCTACTACTACGTATAGCTAGTAGTTAGTTAGCTATTTTTTATATATAGTTAAGCGTAGAGGCAAAGCCTTACGTATTAAGCTTTCTTATATATTATATAATTACCTCTTTTTTATTTTTCTAAAGTTTTAATTAGTTAGGTTAAGTATTGCGTTGTAAAGCCTTTCTAGCGCATTAATTGCAGAGAGTACTTTTATGTATATTATAGCAACGCGCGGCTTATTACTAGGTAAGCAACATGTTAGATTTTATAGCTTAGATAGCCTAAATAACTTTATCTTTAGTAGAAAGCAGTTTAAGATTTAGTAGTTGAGACATTATAATAGAAAGTTAAAAGTAGTAAGGGCTTAGCAGAGTGCGCATTTTAATAATGTACGCATCTCAATAGTAAGGCACGTTAATAGACTATTGCAATTACTAACATACAGTATATAAATGTCTACTTAATAACTTTAATAGTATATAAGCTATAGTTCCTTAGTAGACGCGTATATAGCTAATTTAAAATTTACTTGTCTCTTTAATTACGTACTATATTAAGTGTTTTTTTATTAAACTTTGTTAGTTTAGAAGACGTTAATATAAACGCAGTATAGTTATAAAGTTATTTAAAAAAAATTATATTTTATAAATTATATTAATTAGCTGTAATCAGCGCTAAATAATGCTAATAACTTAGCATAAAAATACTACTATAATTAATCTAAAAAGCCTTTAAAGTCTATAGAATTGCTAAAATTTATATTTTCTTTTTTACATTTGTTTTAAATTCTAGCTTATAATTCCTACTACTACTCTTTTGCTTTATACTTATCTTTACATTAATTATAGTACGCATTAATATTAGAATTATTATTAACTTATTCTTTGCATTTATTACTATTATGTTTTTAAATATATAGCTTATAGCTGCGTAGAATAGTATTAATGCTAAGTTCTAAAACCTTATATACTAGCGGAGGCTTAAATAGTTTACACTAGTTAGTAAGTATACGTAATAAAAGAATGTATTAAACTTACTTTTAACTTTTATTAGTAGCAATAGCTAACTTCTCTAAACTTATGTTTAAAACTAAATCTTGCTATTTTATCTTAGCTTATTTACTTTTAAAAGTATCAATGTAAAGCTTTACTAACTTCTTATTATAAGTATAATATATAATTCTTTTAAAACCACTGCTAAAGCTAGAAATTCAAGTATATATAGAACTCTAGCTACTATTAGTTAAGCTTTCTATTACTTATGCTACTTTATTTAGAACTCTTGCGTGCTACTTTATATTAAATATATAGTATACGTATTTTTATTTTTTATACATTAATTAAGGGCTATTAGTAGCTACTTACTAATATATATAAGCACAACTCTATAATAAATAACTATAATAACTTATTACTCTTCTAGACGTTGTATTACCTTTAGTTAAGCGCTTCTTATACTACTTTTATTATTTTTTTACGTTTCTTTTTACTTGCATTCTTATATTATTTCATGCTTTTTATTTTTTTCTTTAATTAATATGTTATAGTATAGTTAGCTATATATGCGTCTGTAAAGGCTTTTATTTTAAAATTAAGATAAGCTACTTAAATTCTTTACATAATCGCTTAAGAACTAGAGCTTATAAATTTTTTTATTTAGGCTTTTAAATTTATAAAGAAGCCTTTTTTTAAACTACCTTAGCTGTGTTACGCAAGTGTATTATTAATTTTCTCTTTTTTATACTTGTAACCTTTAAAAATTTAGCATAAGCTGTAACAAATAGCTATATAAAATAATTTTATAAGCTTTTTTTACTTAATACGTTTAAAACTTAGTAGCACTAAAATAAGAATGCGTAGAACTTAGCTTTTAAAACTATTACTTAGCTTTTTTTTTAATTATTATTATTATAATAAACGCAATAATCAACTGTAATTAGTTAATTTTAGCTGTAGTTATTAAATAGTAAGTAGAGACTTATAAATATTACTATAATATAGCTAGTGTAGCTTATACGCCTCTACTAAAGCTAACTAAAAATTAAAATATTTACTATATATAAACACTACCACTACTAATTGTTACTTACTAATAATACACTCTAGCACGTTCTATTATAAGTACTTTTAATTATATCTTCTTACGCACTTTATTGCTATAAAAATTATTACTTATAATTTTTTACGCTAACTATAAATTTAAATTACAACATAACTACTATAATAGAGCGCACAAAGCAAACTGCGTAAGCTTTAACTAGTAGTAAAGCGCCTATAAATAATTTGCAAGCTAAAGCTAACTAAAATCTACTTATATTATGTATTAAAGTTAAAGCTATTAAAAAAAAAATTTATTTAAGCAAGGCAGTAAGTAATTACAGTGTTTTATTATAGTTAAATACTTATAGCATAGAGCTACTGCGCTAAAAAAGATCAAAAAGTAGTAGAAGTTAAATAAATTATTACTATATAAACTCTTATTTTGTTATTTTATTAATAAGATTATGCAAACTTATTGCTTTAATTTATGCTTTTAAGAAAAGGCAATTTATGCTTTTTAAAAGTTAGCTAAAATATTTCCAGTTAGCTATTTTTAAAAGTATTGTAAATACTACTATTGTTTTTAAATTATATACTAACTAATAAATACAGACTATAACCTTAATGCTATTTATATATAAAAAGTTACTATTTAAGCTAAAGATTTAAAAATAGCAGTAAGATACTATAGAAAGTTTAGTACTAACTTTACGTTTTACTAGCTTTCTACAAAAAGATTGCATAGCAAGTAGTTAAAGTTTCTTTAATATATAATTATATAAATATGCTTTTTTAGTTACTTTCTATACTGTAACAACTAACTATATTAATAACTACAACTTAACTACTAAGTATAGTTATAGCTAGGTTAAGGATATAACTATATTAGTGCTTACTTAGCTTACCTCTTTTAATATTACCTATTTTTACTTTAATTATTCTAGCTATTAATTATATAAATAGCACGTAACTATAACTTAACTACTTCTCTTTATAACTTAACTATAACTTAACCTATACTTATAGTCTATGCGCGTAACTATAACTACAACTACTAGTTTATACAACTTAACTACAACTACAACTACTAGTTTATGCAACTTAACTATAACTACAACTACTAGTTTGTTCAACTTTAACCTACTTTATACTTATGTTTAGCGTAAATAGCATAGGTATAAGTTAAGTTAGGGTTAAGTTAGCTTACGTTAGACCCTAACCACAACCTAACCTATATCTATTTACTAGCCTAGGCAATTATATCTAGTTTTTAGTAGTTCCTCTATACTAAGCTTATGTACTAACTTTAGTTTCTTAAATAAAAGCTATAGTAGCCTTATTACCTAAGTCTATTTAAAGTAGATATTGCAGAGAGATTAGCTTTATGTAAAAGTTTTAAAGTTTTACCTTATTATTCTTATATAGTTAGCATCTAAGAAGTATGTAGGCTATATTCTATATAGCTTTATATTTGTATAGGCAAGCTTCAATGTCTACTAAATTTCTTTTAAAAGAACAGCTTCTTAAGTAGTAATAAACTAGTTAAAGTTAAAAAAAAGCGCTAGATATATCTCTTCTAGCTAGAAGAGTCTGTATCTACTTTCCTTCTTTTAATTTAAATGTTGCTAAGTAGGTATTTAGATTTTTGCTAATTACTTTTTTTTATACTTTTTATATAGGCTTAACTGATTAATACTAGCTAGTTGTTTAAATTGCGTGCTAACAACTACTAAGCTTATCTAATCTATTAAAAGAGTTATTTTATTAGCCTCTATTGCAAGGAAGTCTTCTTTTTTATTTCTTAAAATATTTTAGTAGCTTAAAGCTTATTATAGCGTAAGGAAGACGCCTTTTTCTTTAAGTTAAATTGCTATTTTAATATACATAATTTGCTACTTTTAGCTAACGTTATTTAAAGTGCTCTTTAATTAAGACTAAGCTGCCTAGTTATTTGCATATATTATAACGCTCTAGTAATTGTTTAGAAGGCTAACTACTTTCTTTAGCTCTAAAGTAATACTTTTAAGTTTACTATTATAAACTAGCTAGTTATTTTCTATATTATCTTGTAGTTCTTTTATTTATTTTTATGGTATCAAAGGTGGTGGTTGTTGTTGTTGTAGTCAAAATGGGTTTTCTAAAAAAGTAAAAAGCAGCTGCCCTCTACTAATCAGTCGCAAAAGTCAAAAAAAGATTGTGTGTAGTTAACAAAATTTGAACGGTGAGTGGATAAGGTCCACGCGCTAGGCGCTTAGAGCAGAAAAGCTTAGACTACTAAGCGAAATTAGTGTTAAAAAATTTGCTATAGGTACTAAAAAACAACACTATTTAAAACGTGTTTAACGGCGATTGCTAGCTTATGGCTAGTAACAAGATTGCGATGGAGGCGGAGGAGGTAGAGGAGGTAGAGAAGAGTAAGGACACGTACGTTACCGTAGCGGGAGCCTGTAATACTTTATAAAAGCTCCCTGCCTGCTGATTTTTACTTTTAAGATTTCCTACACTACACAGTACTATATATAAATAATATAATGCTTAGACTGTTTTTCTCCCTGTTTAACACGAAACCTAATAGCTTATATTAAGCAAAATTAGACTTTACTGAGTTACTATATAAGAAGCTATAGTAGTAGATTATAAAGCCTGCGTTTACCTTTATTAAGCAGCCTCTTTAGTTAGTTAAAGAGGAGCTGTTGGCGGTAGCTTTTATAGTAATTAGGTAGACGCAGAAGTTAAATTCTGTTATTTATTAACACTTTATTAATGCGTCTAGTATTATAGATGTTAAGGTTATAATAAAGGTTGTAAAAAGCTTGTTTAGCAGCAAGTCTATTAAATATATTACGCATGTTAATAGTCTAGGTGCAGTAATAGTGTGTTATTTTACTAATCTCCTCTTGCGCGAATATAACTTTAGTAAAGAGACCTTATAGTAGCTTTATAAAGAGTAAGAGCGTGTTAAAACAGCTATTAAGTAGCTAGGATAAACTAACAAGTAGGAGGATTTTGTAAGTTGCTTCTAGGGATAAGAGAGCTGTGCTTAGATAGTAACGCTATTGTTATATGTTCACATCTAAGTATAGGCGCATGCTAGAAACGCTGCGACTGCAACACCGCTAGGATAGCGACAGAGACAACAGAAGTTGCAGTTAGCAGTAAATAATTATTAGTTAAGATAGTTAGTTAGAGGGATATTGTGCATCTTTGTTTCTGTCTAAATATGCGACACACTAATTGCGTGCTGGCAATGCCAAACAAGGGGGCATGTAGCAATAAATCTTTTTTTACTAAAAAGGTGTCTACAAAATGTGTGGTCACATCAAAAGGTTGTCTCAAAAGGCCGAAGCCAGTAGTTCTTTTATAAGAGTAGCTTTTTTATAGAAAACAACGCCTACGCTAATTTTTTTACTTTCTTTTGTTCCTTAGGCGTCTAAGTATATTAAAAGGAGGCTATTATTAAATGATAGCTTTGTATAGAATTTTGGTTCTTATAGAATTCTGCTTCTAATTCTTTTAGCTTATTTAATATTTAAACTTTATATAGAGTTCTAGCGTTATTTAGCGTATAGGCGTACTGTATCATTTTCTCTGTATTAGAGATAGCTAAGTAAATAGACTAAGTTATTTACCTTTATTACTGTTTATAGCATTCTTTATAACGTAGTTTAGATCTAGTAAAGTAGTTCTAAACGTGTATTATCTAATAGAGTTATTAAGCCTAACTCTAGGTAGGTAAAGAGCAGCTTTTAGTTTACTAAGTATTCTAAAAGATAATTTTAAAGTCCCTAGAATCTTTCTACAGGCCTAGTTTTAAAGTTTCTACCTACTGTTTACAACGTGTTGTTGTTTTTTCTAAAATAGTTAGCATCTATAATCTGCTACACTTGTAATATAAGCTACATATAATTACTTTATTACTTTAGGTAAGAAGCTTTTATTAATATTAGCTAGCCTGCTTAGATAAAAAAAAATTAAATTGCTTGTTGTATCTTTATATAGCAGTAATCCTTAAACTTTGAGGTATTGTTAAAAAATATACTTAGCTATCTAACTAGTCTTTTTAGTTAGAGAGTTCCCTTTATAAGTAGCGTAAGAAATCTGCTAGTATTCTTTTTTAGTCTTGTTTAATTAACTATTTCTATTTTTAAGCTATTAAACTTAATAGCTAGCTCTTTTACTTTGCTACAGGGATTTGCTAGTTGTTTTTTTAGTAGTTTAATGTTTTTTTTAGTAGATGTTGTTAATATAGAGATCTGTAGGTTATTTATATAAAATAAGGAGTATATACTATTATTTCCTGTAATTAATTAGAATAGCAGTTGTGTATAAATAAGAACGAGGGCAGGTAATGCTAGGCTTCCTTGTAGCGTACTAGTATTTACTTCTTATAGTTTCTCTGTTTGCCTATCAAAGAATTGCTCTAGTAGCCTTTTAGTAAAGAATAACTTAGTCTATAATATAGGGCAGGTTAGTAGCTGTTAGTTATACATGTTCTCTAGTAGCTTATTTATAGATAATTAGTTAAAAGCACCTCTAATATCTAAAAAAGCCATTAAAATAACTCTTTCTTTTTTGCTTTTGTTGTTAAATATTATTATAGAAAAGTAGTATAGCGTTAATATTAAATTTGCAAAGCCTGCTTTCTATTAATAAAAAGTAGAGTAAGTTTGTTATTTTAGCTAGTATACTTAATCTCTTTACATAGAGCCTCTCTAGTGCCTTCTTTAAGTTATATAAAAGAGAGGTAACTCTATATACTTATAGAATTAAGTTATTAAGCTTATTTAGTTTTCTTAAAATAACCTCTTTATGTCGCGGATAGTTGCGTGTTAGCTAGATCTGCTAAGCTCACTTATTGTTAGCTTGCCTACCTGCAATTGTGCTTATAAGGGGCTCTTTACCTACAAGGACACCTGCAAGTATTATTACTTAAAATATATATACGTTATTATTTTAGAGCTATCTCTTACTATCTTTTATAGTGTAAAGCAAGTACTACTGCCTAAAGCTACCTCTTACACTTTAGCCTTTCTCTAGCACCTTAGTTAGTATTTCAGGTTAAAGAGCGCTAAATAGACTTTATAAAAGGTGTTTAGTTAGTATTTGTACGCTATTAAGATAATATTGTAGCTAATTCTATAAAGTCTTAGCAAGGTAGCTTTTATCTCTTTATAGGCAGTATAAAGCTCTTCTTTAGTTAATGTTTACTACTTTTATTTATTATTTCCTTAATAGTTGTTAAGCCTTGGCGCTAGTATAGTAGAAAGTAGTAGAAATAGGCTTTTTTTTAAAGATTTAGCATTTCTCTTTAAAACATTTCTTGTTTTTAATAGGTAAGATTCTTATTAAGAGGTTATTTTTTATATAGGCTCTAGCTTTAAATATCTCTCTAGGTAATTTCTTTAAAAGGAACTATTTTTAAAAATTAAGATTAGCCCTTTTAATAGCTTTAAGGTAATTGTTCATAGCAAGCAAGTAGTCTCTTCTCTATAAGTATAAAGTATTGTCTTTTCTTTTTGCTGTTTTTTTGTATTCTTAATAAGCTTTATATAAGCTAGCCTTAAAGATATCTAAATTACTAGACTACTAAGGCTTTATTTTTAGATCTTTGTTTACAAGCAAAGTAGATTTTCTAAGCATATTTTAAATAGCTATTATAAAGTTCTTTACTATTTTGTCTAGGCTTTTTTGTAAAAAAATTATTAAGTTTTATAAAAAGTTGCCTTAAGATGTTGTTTAACACTTATAGTATAGCAAGTAATTAAGCTTTCTACTATACTTACAGTATTTTTTCTTTTAAAGTAATTTGAAAATACTTTAAATTTTTTTTTATGTTGTTTTTCTTTAATTAGCTAGGTAGCTAACCTTAATTAATAATGCTTAAGAGGATAGCGTAATAGTTAAATCTAATTTCTAGGATAGCTTGCTAGTCTATTATAGTAGACGCTATTTTGTTTGTTAAGAAAGTAAGGTTAAGTATACTTTTTTCTTATATATAGCCTTTAAAGAAAGTTTTAACTTCTATAGTATTTAATAGAGTAAAGTTCTAATTATCTGTCTACCTTTTTAAATCTTTTACTTATTAATTTAAGTTGCACGCTTTTATACTCTATTTGGGGTAGTAGCAATTAAAATCTATTTAGATAATTAAGTAAGATTCTAAATACTCTTTTTAAAGGCGTCTTTAGATTGTTGTTGTATTTAAGCTTTGTTTTAGGCTTTTTTTATTAGAAATATTATTTATATAATTTTTCTTTAAGCTAAAGAGGAATGTAATTACTTAAAAGTTATTGTTGTCGCTTACGTTAGGTTTACCTTCTACTTCTTTATTCTTTTAAATATAGAATAAAGTTTTTAGTTGTAGTTCTTTATAAGTTAGTATAATTTAAGTAAAGTTTAAGTAGATAATTAACTTAGTATTCTTGTATAGCTCTTTAACTAAATACAGCTTTTGTTTTACAATAATCTTAGCATTTGTTATAATAGCTAAGTAAACTGCGCTTTTTGTAGTAAGGCTACTTCTATTTACATTTTTTTATAAGAATTTAATTCTACTAATTAGTTTAATTAGACCTAGTTGTTATAGCTTATAATATATTGTATATAAAGCTATTAGCCGCGTAGGGTTTGTTGTAGTTAGCACACTTAAATATAGTCTAAATATAGGCTTTTATTTTGCTAGTAGAGGAATTAGACTTATACTAGCTAGTAAAGTAAAGCTTACTACAAGTTCAGCAGGCTTTATTTAGCTATTAAGTTTCTAGGTAGCTAAATTCTAAGCTATTTATGTATTGCTTTAAGAAATTAACAACTTGTAGCTTTTCTACTTTAAGGCTTTCCCCTAGAAATAGAGTTTCCTTCTAATAGCTTTTTAAGCCTTGTTCTTTATAGCAAAGGCTATGTAGGCTAAGCTAAAGTTTTAGTATTCTCTTTTATTTTTAGGTGTAAGCTAAAAGAGCTTACCTATTACTTTAAGGCCTTTATTAAAACTTTTAATTTCTTCTTTAATGACTTTAAGGCTATAATTTTTAATTAGCTAATAAATAACAACTTTAAACTAAAGCGTAATTATTTAAGTAGCTTTAAAAGTTAAAACTTCTTACTATATTGCTTAATTTTTAAAGAGGTATTTTGCTTTTAAAGCAATTATAGTTATAATAAATTAAATTTCTTCTTAAGAATTTTGTATTAAATGCAACTAAAAAAAATTAATTTTCTTTTTTTGTTGCAAATACTTTATTAAAAGCGTTTTTAAGTTTATAGATATTAGACTTTTTTAAAGTTTTGCTAACTAGGACTAGCTAACAATCTGTTAGGCTAGTAGCTTTTAGTTTTTAAGTTCTTTATACATTTATCTATAGTTAATCTTTGTTGTTGCCTGCTATAGTAGCGTAGGAGGCTTAGGGGGTGGCACCTAGGCTGGTAAAAATGCTAACAGTTAGGTCTAACTAATTAGAACACTAAAACCTTCGCACCTTCGCATCGCTGCGAGTTTTTAAGATATTAAGCTAAGAATTTTACAGCCTATTTGTTAGGGCACATTTTACCTTATATACAAATTTCACGTATATATCTCTTGTATTCGTAGCAATGCGGAGGTGCGAAGGTTTTGGTGTTCTAATTAGTCAGACCCAACTGTCAGCATTTTTACCAGCCTATATATAATTAGTTAGCCGGTTAAAAGACGGGTTTAAATAAATTAAAAGATTTAAACTACAACTAGGGTAATTTGTGATGCGTAAAGAGAGTTTAAAATGTAATCCAAAATGCTAGGCTTATAAGTATAAAGAATAAGGAGCTAGTAAGAGCAGTTTAGAAAAACTAGATAGTGAATTCTACCTTTCTACCTGCGTCTAAGACGCGCTATATACACAAAAGAAAAAGTCTTAACCAACAAAGGCTTCTGTAGAACATAGAGAAATTACCTTTAAGTTTGCCACGTATCATATAGAGCTAAGGAGTAAGCTCCTAAGCTTAGTGTGAAAACTCTAATATGCGGTTAACTAGCGCGAGCCTGACGCGTAAGCTGACAGGCGCCTAGGCCTGATGGCCAAGGGCGCCTTAGGTCTCTACGTCATATATGCGACACTATATATACTACGCATAACTATTAATAGTCTAGGTATAATAAAAGTATATTACTTAAGCGAATTCCTTCTACGTAAATACAACTTTTGTAAAAAGACTTAGAAGTAGCTTAATAAGAAGTAGAGGCGTGTTAAGATAGCTATTGAGTAGCTTCAATAAATTAATAAGTAAGAAGACTTGATAAAACACTATAAGGAATAAAAGAGCTATGTATCAATAGTAATGCTGTTGTTATTTATGTACATCTAAAAATATGCACTAACCGCTGCAACTGTAACACTGCTAGAATAGTAACAAGATAATAAAAGTTGCGGTTAGCAGAAAATGGTTATCGGTAAATAGTAAGCAGTAAATAGTAAGCAGTACATATTTATTGGTTCAGAAAGTTAGTCAGAGAGACATCGCGTATCTTTTTTTCTATCTAAACATGCGACACACTAATTGCGTGCCAGCAATGCCGAGCAAAGGGGCATAAGCCCAGATACCTATTGGTAGCAATAAATCATTTTTTACCAAAAAGATGTCTATAAGTTGTATGGTTACATCAAAAGGTTGTCTTAAAAGGCCGAAGTCAACAAGCAATCTTAAAACAACTAAAAGAAAAGTTACGAGAACTTTGATTATAGAACTTTATAAGGTCTACTTAATTTCCTAACTATTTAGCTACTTAAAAAGTGGGCGATGATAATTAAGAAAGACCACTTAACCAAGCAATACAATAACAAGGTCCAGTTAAAGACACTAAACAATATTATACTAGTAATTGAAAGCTTTGCCACAAGGATTAAGAAAAACTATCAGCGAAAAATTCTAGAAATTTATGAAAACAAGAACACAGCTATTATACCTTAGAAAGGTCATTTAAATAAAATGAATTGGAAATAGAGAAAAGAATTTTAATCAAAGCGCCACCGCTATATACAAATGAGCCTAATAGATTAGCAAAGAGAGCTAGCTAAGAGCTGATTATAGGCTAGTAAATGGGTTGCCTCGGAGTTGCTCGTGTGGGTTGTCAAATATCTTGGCAAATACTAACCCAAATTATTTAATTCTTAGTTTGTTAGAAATGTAGATTCTAGTTCTAGACAACTGCTGTATAAAGGTTTTTTGTTACTTTTATACTACACTAGCTAGAGCTAAAAAACAGTGCAAATCTAGGGCAATCTAACCCTCAACCCACGAAAACATAGGTTGTCAAATAACTTTTTCAATATTAGAGTTATTGAAATACTTTGTATTACAAAGAGTATCAGTTACGTAGAATTCCAAAGATTAATCCGAAAATGTCTAAATTTGGACTGGTGTTGGCCGAGATATCGCAATGTCTAAAAAGACGATTTTTAGCTAAGCTTGTCATAAAAGCTGTTTAATGCGCATTAGCGCTAACCTACTAGCTAAGCTTTAGCTACTAATTACAAATGCAGGGGCGTAACTATATAGAAAAAGCCTAACTAAAATCTATATTTACTAATCTCTTAACTAGGTGCTTAAAAGATAGTTTAGAAAATATTTCTAACACTATTAATTACCTACGATTAGACATTAGGCTACTAATCGACGCCTAGACTAAAGTAGAATCTATATTTATGGCTGCCAAGCCTACCCTTTCACCAAGTAGAAAGCAGCTAGGCATAATTATCAAACACTTAAAGTTAATCCTTGCAGCTATACTAGTTATTTACGTAGTTATCAAGCCTCTAACATATACTACATATAAGTATTAACCTTGAATTAAGTGACTGTCACCTGTAATATACCGTTAATGAACAATAGTTCTGTAAAACACATTACAGAAAAAAGCAACTTGAAAATTAAGTAATTTATATTATAAAATTTTTTTGCAAAAGCAAGCATGTTAAGTTTAAAAATAACTTACCATTTTTTTACTTAGTAGGGAAGAGCAAATTAAAATACGCAGCTATTTACTAAAAGCCTAAAAAAAAATCTATCTACTGTTTTAAGTAGTGAAGAAGGCCTATTTACTGAAGATAAAAATAGATTAGAAGATGCTAAGGAAATAGAGCATAAAGCTAGTGCACTATAAAAAGTTTACTTAAATTAGTAGCAAAATACTAGTCTTAATAACTTAGAACTAACTTCTAAACTAGAGATTTTAGAGAGCAACAAGTATATTAATTGCAATGTTATTAATAGTTGTGGGAGCTGAGAAGGAGTAATTACTTGATCAGGTGGGGTGAAATGAGTGTATTGATCAACTAAGTGCCACAACCAAGTGTCCAATAACTACTAAAGAGACTTGAGACGATCTGGCCTGTATATATAGACGCTAGCGTGGTCGTCACGTGTTTAGCTTACCAGGATCACCTGATCACCAGGGTGATCCGCATGTTAGTACTCCAACAATAGTTAATTAGCAATGCGCTTACCAAAAAGGTCTAGTTTGTTAATACTTAAAACTAGGGAGTCTCTTTTAAATAAGCTTAATAACCTATTATCAGTTAAATAGTTTGTGCCTAGAAACTCTAACGCGCTAGCTAATTAAGATAAGACTTTCATTTTTAGTAAGCAAGTTGTAGGGCGTAAATTATCTTAAAAACTAAGATCTTAAGCATTAAGCAACAGACAAAGTTAGTAATTATAAGCTAACTTTTTACCTATTAAACGTAGTGCTTAAATTGCTAGTAGAAAGTTAAATCAGCTTATATATTGTTATTTTCCACTACGTAAGCTAAGTAGCAGGTATATGTATAGAAACGCAACCTAAGATTCTAATCCTCACAAAGGAGGTGGAAGTATAATTCGTATTAACGTGTTAAATTCAGATTTTAAAAATCTATCATTAAGCAACTTAAATAATACTTACCTGCTATTTATGCAAGCTGACTTTATAAAACTTACTTGCTAGTTATAAAAGCAACCTAGGAAAACTAAACAAGCTATTTAATTCTTGAATACGTAGTTATAACAACTTTGCTTACTAAGCATAAGCTATTTATAAAAATACTTAACTATATTAGAACAATCTACCTCAAATGCAAAAATTCTGAAAGTACTTACTTTAGTATGTTTTAAAAGCCTTGTTTAAAACTGCCTGTAAAAAAGCGATTTATTAGTTAAGTAAAAACAAGACTTAGACTGAAATAAAAACTGTGGGAGCTAAGAGAGAGCAATAACTTGATCACCTAAGTGGGAAGTGAGTGTATTAATCAACTAAGTGCCACAACAAAGTGTCCAATAACTACAAAAAAGACATAAGACGATCTGGCCCGTTTATATAGACGCTAGAGGGGCGGTCACGTGAACAGCTTACCAGGATTACCTAATCAACAGGGTAATCCGCGTGTTAATACTCTAACACACCCCCTAGGTTAGTAAAAAACTATTAATTCAAGCTGTAAGCAAGGAATTAATTCTTAGTAAATTAACGTTGTTAATTAAGACGTCTTCTTATAGTCTTAGTCCTACTGCTTTATCTTTTTACCTCTGCTATAATATTATAATACTGTTTTTATTAAGCAAGCAGCTTAGTTCTATTATAATATTAATATATAAAATATCCCTTAGAAATCGCGAAATTAGTCTGCACGCGATTACTATAAATATTAATTGCGTCTGCTACTTTTTAAAAGACTTTATCCTTACTAAAATATTAATCACTACGTTCTCCTAATTTTAAACGTACCTTTATTATTATTTATATCGTAAAACCTATTACCTTACTATTCTTTAACTTATTAGCTGCTAATCTTTGTATTGCAGTCTGCCCTTAATAGTAATAAATGTAAGCGTTACTTAGAAAGTTGTTGTTAAGAGCGTAATTATTACTTAGAAAGCCTGCGCTAGCAACGCAAAAATAGTGCTAAGCATAAGTATTATACGCGTGTAAGCTTATTTAATAATAAGATTTAGCAAGCATTGAATCTTTAAGATAATAAAAGTTTATTACTTTTACTTTCTAATTTATACGCGCGCTGCAAGACTTCTAGTAGCTTAGCTTAAAAACTAATTAATTTGCTTATTTAATTAAGTCTACTGTTAAGCCTTCAATTGGATTTTAATCAAACTAAAAGCCTAACTAAAAATTAAGCTAGCGCAATGGCAAGACTATTAAATAGCCTATTTAAAAGTAAAAGGAAATTATTATTGAAGCACTATTAAAAAATAGCAATATAACAACAGTATTAGCTTATATACACTTACCAAGCTATTTATAGAGCGCAACGCGCCTTTCTCTACTTAAAAAAAGGTGCTTACAAGCTCTTTAAAGATTGCTACTAATCTATTATACTTTGACTTTTTTCTATTTAAGCGCTGTATAAGAAAAGAGGCTTGATAGTTTACATACTAAGCGCTACTTTAATTGCGTTTTAACTTGTATTTAAGGTAGCAGTTGCTATAGAAGTTTTTTATTTTATATAGGCTATACTATTAATAATAATCTTACTATTTATTTTATAGCTATATAAAGAGATAAAAAAGTAAGTGTTTAAGAATTTAAGCTTCTTGCTTAAACTGATAAATGGTTATTAGAAATAGAATAATAATAAGTACTAAGTTGACAAGCACAAGCTACTTGGTCACATTATTGCTTACTATAAAAAAATTAATAGTAGTGTTATATTTACTAAAAAGCATTCTACGTCAAAGTGTTCTGTTAAAGATTGCTACGCTTAAGAGATTTTGTCTTGTAGTTTTGCTACTTATCTTCTATTGCCTACTCCTGCTCTAGTAAGCGCTTTTAATCTAAGATATTAGCTTTATAATACTATATATACTTCTAGTTAACCTGCAGTACAGCCTACTTAACAGCTAGCTTATAATTTATAATAGCTGCAGCAACAACAACTTTAGCTATAGTAGTAATAGTAACAGTCTTTCTATTTATTAATACTTTAAAAATAGTTTACTTGTAGAATACTACTTTCACTTATTTTATATTTTACTTGCCTTTACTACTAGCGTCGTCCTTATTGCTATATAACTCAAATATATAGGCATAAGTATACCGGGGTAAGTTAATAATTATCTTATAATTCTATGTATAAAAGTAAGAGATAAGAGTGGCGTTTTAATACTACACGCTTACAGACTCTTGCTATGTAAGAGCAAATAGCTAAAAATGCGCTTAAGCTTACTAAAGCTTAAAAAGCTAAACGGCACCTGCTAATAGAGTTTAGTAAGAATAATTATTCTAATATTTCTTAGTAAGCTTATTCTTAGTTCTAGTCTTTAGTTTTTAGTTAGTTTAGCTTCTAATTTCCTGCTCCTTTTAAGTCAATATGAGGAGACTTAGCATAGTATATAAATATTGCTACTTAATACAAATCTTTTGCTTATTAATTATTATTACTCTAAATTAAGGTCTTAACTTACTAAAAGTTAAGCAACCGCTTAAACTTTTTAAACTATTATTTAGTAAGCAACTTAGTTAGTCTATTGGCTAGCATTATTACTATCTCTAGGTACTTAACCTTAGATAATTCTTTAGTAAATTATTGCTGTAGCTATATGTTTTATATATCTATTTATGTTAAGTAAGTACTAGTTTGCTTATTTTTTTAAACTATATGCCTAATTATTAATTGATTAGTATACTAGACTATTTAAACTTCTTTAAGATTAAAAGATAGATTACAAAAAAAGCGTTCAAGGGCTAAAGCCTCTTTAGTAGTGTACTTAGAATTAAGTAGCTTAGCCTTAGTAGTTAATGTAGTTACTGTAGTCTGCTAAGCGGTCTTCTAAAATATTAGTCTACTACATATAATAGCTATGTATCTATAAAATAGCCAATAAGTTTCCTAATTAATTGTAGATAAAGCATTGCCTACACTATTAAGTCTAGGCTATTATAGTTTTTATATTAAATTGCTAGCTTTAGCCTTTTAAAATAACTTTCTAATGTAATTACACACTTTGTAAACACCTTTTTAGTAAAAAATATTTTATGAATAATAATAAGTATCTAGGCTTATGCTCCCTAATTTAGTATTGCTAGCACGCAATTAGTGTGTCGCATGTTTAGACAAAAATAAAAATAAGCAAGACAAAAATGTAAATCGCCTTTTAACTTAACGGGCTTTATTTTGCCTATTCTTATTACTTTACTGCTAGGCGCTTTTAAATAAAGTAAAGCAGTAATACTATTATTGCCTTACTTGCTAACTTATAATTGCAATGATAAAAAGCTTCTTTTTTTTTTTACTTTTTTTGATTTATTACTAATTTAACGTCTTGTAATAGATATTCAAGCTAAGTTCTAGTCTCTACACTTAACACTTACATAATAAATAAGAAGAGAAAGATACTAAAGCAATAGATCTTAGGTACTGCGCTAGTATCAGCAAATGCCCTAGAGATTGTGTATTCTTTTTACAATTAGCTAAATTAAAGCTTAATAATCTTTATATATATACAAACATTGCAGATGAGAGACTTATTTAAAAGTTTTATAAACTTAGAAATCTAGCCAAGTAGTTAAGTTTTAAGATATTTAATGAATTTAGGTGTCTATTTTTGTAGTTCAATAGCTTTAGCCTTTTAAAATAACTTTTTAATGTAACTACACATTTTGTAGATACCTTTTTAGTAAAAAAAAAAATTTATTGCTAACAACAAGTATTTAGGCTTATATTTTCTTATTTAGTATTACTAGCATGTAATTAGTGTGTTGCATATTTAGACAGAAACAAGAAAAAGTAAAACAAAAATATAAGTTGCCTCCTAACTTAACGCGCCTTATCCTGCTCCTATCCCGCCTATGCTGCCTACTTATATTAAGGCTTCATTTTTAGGTCCTCTTAAACAGATTAAAGAAGCAGTTTTATTATTACTATGCTTTATAACCTATATGTATATATAAATAAAACGCCTACTTCTTTTTTCTTACTTTTTTTATAGCTATCTTAACGTTATGTAACAGGTAGTCTAACTAGTTAATTATTTCCTTACTTAGCTTATGTATAATTAATAAGCAGAAGAAAATACTAAAGTAGAGTATTTTAAGTACTATACTAGTATTAGTAAAGATTTGGTAGATTTTATATTTCCTCTATTACTAGCTAAGTTAAGGCTTAATATCTTTTATATATATAGAGATATTGCAGATTTTAGAGTTGTTTATAAAAGATAAAAGTATAAAGTCTTGGAAAACCTAAGTTTATAAATGCTTAATTAACTTAGGTGTCTGCATAATTAGCTTAAGCTAGACTAGTGTACAGGCTAGGTAAATAATAAAAAAGCTTTTTATTTTCGAATAAGAGTTAAAGTTAAGAAGATGATTATTATTAAGGTTACATGCTATTGTAGTATATTATATGCTAAATATTTGTACACAGTGCTGTTTAAAATGTAAAAAGTAGTAAGTAAAAAGTAGTAGCTTTAGAAAGTATTACAGGCTCCTACTATAGTATATACATGCTTTTTCTCTTTTCTATTACATTATGTAGCAATTTTATTATAATTCTGCTATAATTTTGTTGTTAGCTATAGACTAGCAATTGCCGTTAGACATGTTTTAACTAGTGTTGTTTTTTAGTACTGTAGCAAGTTTTTTAACCTTAATTCTTGCTTGGTAGTCTAAGCTTTTCTCCTAGAACTTATCTACTGACTGTTTAAATTATATTAACTATATATAATTTTTTTTAACCCTAGTAACTGATTAGTAGAAAGTAGCTACTATTTACTTTTTGATAAACTCTATTTTAGTTACAAAAACAACTACTACCTTCAACATTTTAAAATCAAATTAGATTACATTTTATTTCATATAATTAAAGTATATAACTACCTATTAAACAGCTTTAATAGACTAATTACTAGAGTTTATAAAGAAGTGTAAGATCTTTAAAATCAAGTAAGAAATATTTAGTTATAATATAATAGCTGTGTATAGCACTAATTTTACCTTTTCTTAGTAAGCTTTAATCTCTTACTTAGTTACTTCGCTAGTGTTCTTATTTAGCTCCTCTTATAGTAGTAGAGTCTTAGGAAAGCTACTATCTTCTAGCTTAAAGTTCTTCAAAATTCTATTAATACACGTATTATATTCAATCGTAATTATATGTTTTTTATAACCTCTAATTACTTAAATACTAAGAATGTATTTAGCTAATTCATATTCCTATATTTTTTACTTGTCTATAATCTTTGACTAAAGATCTATTACCCTCTGCTTATGATCCTTTATAAAGAGAAGTAGGATAAGATCTACATAAAGTAAAACTAAATTCCTCTTTTCTTAATTAAAGAAAAAGTAAGGCTCCTCTAGTAGAGTGATTAGTTCTATTTCTTTTAGTAATCTTAAGAACTCTTTATACTATTACAGTAGTAAGTCTTGTAATTTATATAGTACGCAGTTGAGCTATTCGCACTTTCTTGGCTTTTTAAAGCTATCTAGTATTTTATAAAGTACTATGTTATTTAGTATAATCAATGTATTAAAAGATGTTCTTTTAATATTACATTGCTTAAGCTTAAATTAATTTTATTAGAGATAGCTATTGCTATTTAAAAAGACCTAGCTGCTAAGGTAGTGTGCTAGTGCATAGGGTAATACTCTACTGCACACTAAGTTAGTGCTTAACTACGTAATTTTAAGGTATATAGCCTCTTCCGTGTATTATGAAAGGAGGACATTTTTTATTATTAGTTTACTCTACAACTCAGCTCGTGCATTGTACTATTAAATACGCATCTTCTTCTACTTATAGTCTTTTATACTTATAATAAAATTATTATCTTACTAACTTTGTTCTTATATAATCTAGTCTCTAGTATTCTTTTGCCCTTATAGTAGTATGTTCTTATACACTCTAACACTTGTATAAATCGCAAAGCCTATAAAAATATATTTTACTACTTAGTGCATAAAGAAATTAATGCATAATTGTAATAACGATTTTACAATCTTATATAAGCACAGAACTTAAAAAAACAATAAAAAGCTAAGATTCTAAGGAATGTAACTAGATGTACTTTTTAAGAGTTTGTACTATCCTCTGCTATAAACTACGTTAGAGACTATATTACTTAAGTTAGCACTAATTACAACAAAAAAAAAAGATACTTAGTAAAATAAATGTAGTACCTTATTTAGCAAAATAGAGACAGGCTCATATACGTTAATAATAAAAAGTAAAAGTTTTTCCTAGGAAAAATTAAAATAGAACTGAAAGCTAACAACTAAATGTAATTAAAAACACTAATTTAAGGTATTTATCTCGCAAAATAGAAATGTTACTAATAATCAAGATAGTATAAGTATAAATTAGAGCCTACTTAGCTAAAATTTGAGTACTAAATGTAAGGCTTAATATCAAAGAGAGATACGGGATGCTAAAGATGGAGGGATAATAGTATATTGCCTGTGTATAAGAGACGAATTGATATCGTCCGACTACGATATCGTATCTCTACTTATACTAGGGTAATCTAAGGTCATATGACCTATTCGGACCTAACCTAGCCTTGTCTAACCTCAGCCGTGCTGAACTAGTCTAGGCTAGCCTAATAAGATGTCCAACCCTGACATTATCCCCCTTCTTAGGACTAATCCTCCTGGATTAGTAAGACTAGGGTAGAATAGCCTATTCTTAGCTACAGTACTGTAGTAGATGCTGTGTTATTAAGTAAGAGGTGGGCTCCTCCTAGAGTGTAATTATGTAATTTTTAAGGACCTTATATTGTATTTTACCTTTACCTTAAGCGTCTATGCGCTAGAAGCTTCTAGAAGGCCTGCTAGCGTCTTGGCAGGGTTGTATAAGCTTCTTCTAGGTTTTTCTACCCTTCCTCCTACACTCTACTTAACAACAACTAGTAAGTCCCCCTAAATCTCAAAAATCTGTCTAGTCCTAGTAAAAGGCTATTATATGCTATTATAGGCTACAATAGGCTAGTATAAGGTTTAGAAGGCTAACCTTAGTTTAGCAGCTTCTTGCAACCTATTAACTTAGCTTTTCTTTAACAAATTCTGCTGTTTCCGCCTACTTTAGCTCTATTACAGCCTACTATAGGGTACTATAGGTTAGAATAGCCTATATTAGCCTATACAATAGTTGCCTCTTCTAAGATAAATGCTACTTAGGTTAGCAACCTCTATATTAGCACAAGTCGCACTTCTGCGCATTACTATAGTTTTTGCGTTAACTTTCTTGCTAGTAGAAGTGTTTACATGTTTAACAAGGTTAGCTACGTCTTTTTTATAGTTAACAACAATACTGTAGAGCTTTTTAAGACTTAAACGTATAAGAATAACTCTAGTAAGAAGATTTAGTATATAAAGTGTCTTTGCTACTAGTACTTAAGTTAAGAGTGTTGTGCTGTAAGTTAATAGGCTATTCTTAGTTATTATAAGGTATTTTAGCCTATACTAACACAACATAGCCCCCTGCTGCTAAGATAGATCTCTCCTATAGTATTAGTGTCCTGCTTAAGTAGATTAACACTAGTAAGCGCAAGGTAACTGTTAAGAACTTTTGTTATAACTTAAACTCTACTCTTTAAGAGGGAGAAACACTAGAGCCTTAATACTATTGTTAGGAGGTCTCTCTTACCTTAGACAAAATTAAGGGGCTCTAGGCTAAGCTAATTATACAGGCTTAGGCCTTAAATAAGAAGATTATAAAGTAAGTAGACTATTATAAGTTATTTTAGACTATTATACTCTATTGTTGGCTTTGTTAACCTTCTTCAGCTAGTACAAGCCTTAGGCGGAGAAGCTTTTTCTGCATAATAGTGCTATTTGCTTTAGTTAAGATCTTAAAAGCAACCTGCGTCCTAACCTCTATTCTTGCAACAACTATACTATTAAGGCTAAAGCTAAGGCTAATAAGTTCCTAGAGAAGTAAGAGATAGAGGAGCTGATTATAGGTACCTCTAAAAAGGTACATATATTTTATTATTAGCTATAATAGGCTGTTCTAACCTAGTATAGCGCAAGATTACTAAGAGCAGCTATTCTCTGCTTAAGTAAGAGGTATATTGCATAAATGCAGAGTTGTTAGCTTTAAAGTCCTAACATGCAAGCGCTAAGGGTAACAACAAGGGCAGCTTAACTAGGTCTATTAAGAAGCTTAAGGCCTAGATCTAGGAGGCTAAGAACAAGGTGGATAGACTTTAAATAAGTTAATATAGGCTATAATAGGCTACTCTGGGCTACAATAAGTGCCTAAGACCTTTAGTATACATATATAGGATGCACCTAGGAGGTGCTAGCTTCTAATAGGGCATTATAGGTTAGACTAGGCTATAATAGCTAGTCTAAGGCGTTCTAGCAGATACCCTAATCTGTATAGGTTAAATAATAACATAGTTCCTTTTAGACTTAGTAATTCCTTGCTAGTGTAACTTTTTTCTTCTATAAATTTAGGCTATTTAGCCTTAATTATTTTCTAATCTTATCGCCCTGTTAGCCTTATTATACTTTAGTAGGCTATACTAGGCTATTATAGGCTAGTTTAAGTAAGAGTTAGGTATATAAGGGACGTCTTTATTATTTTAGGCCAAAATACTATTAAACACCTAATTAAAAAACTTTTTGTAAAAGGAAAAAACAGGTAAAGGTATACTTTAGTTGTCTTCCCTTAATCTACTTAGAGTTATTCCTCTTCTTCTTAGGAGGTTATCCTTAACCTCTTTTAGGTTTTACCTTCTTAGTTTGGCGACGCAGAAGTATATTATTATTGTTCTAGAATTTCTTAAGCGCTTCTGCGCTTAGGTTAGAACTAGGTTCTTAAGAATTCTCCTTTTTAGGATAGCCTTTCTAAGAAACTAAGTATTCCTATTAGTCGGCTTCGTTCTTTCTTCTTTCTAGTATACGATCTACTTCGTACACATCGTTACCTAACTCTCTTAAGGTGTCTACGTTCTACCTCTCTAGGTGTAGTATCGTCCCTATTAAGTTGTATAGCTTTAACAATAAGGCATAGAAGACTAGATAAACATTTTTTAACTCTAACATGTCTACTTTAAACGCAGATAGCCTAATCTAGGCTATAATATGTTTAAGTTCTATAAACTTCTAGTTTATTTTCTTTTTTAGCCTTGTTAATTGTATATAATAATTTAATACTAAGACCTAGTCTCCTACTTTAAATATAATAGGTAACCTTTTCTTGTTAGCATGTGCTTTTTAGTAGGTATTAGCTATAATAATTTTCTGTTTGCATTTGCTTTACAAACTTAGTACTTTAAAGGCAGTTTATAGTCTTATAAAGCTTTCTCTATCCCTTAAGGCTATACTAGGCTATTCTGCGCTAATTAGGTCTATTCTATAGTATGCTTAGAAGGGCGTAGTTCTTGTAGTCGCATATATGCTGTTATTGTAGGCAAATTCTCTAATAAAAATTTATAAAGCCTAATTATCTTGCCCTAAGGTACAGTAGCACTAAAGGTATTATTTAAGCGTTTAGTTCTGCCTTTCTGTCTGTCTGTCTGTTTGTAGATAGAAAGCAGATGTAAGGACTCTTTTTAAGTTTATATAATGTTAGAAAGTATCTTAGTGCTTTGTATTTATAAGTAGGCCTTTGTCTAAGATTACCCGCCTTAGTACGCTATGTAATCTAATTACTTTGCGTATCTAAGCTTAAGCTAAGTTAGTGCTATCTTAATTAGCCCTTGCTAGGATATAATAGGCTATTTTAGTTAATTAGCATACTACTATAAGTATTGCATTATACACTTAGCTTAGTATCCTGCTAGGAGGCAATTTTGTAATAAAGTCTATTGTTACGTCCTCTTATAGCCTGCCTAGTAGAGGTAGAGGTTTAAGAGGGCTATAAGGCTTATAACGCGCTAGAGTTAACTTCTTGCAGGTAAGGCAGTTACAACAATACTCTATTACGTCTTTCTTTATACCCTTCTAGGTATATTGCTGTTGTAATTTCTCTAGTATTCTTCTAGAACTAAAATAACTTGCAAGTAAGTTATTATAGCATTCTCTTAGTGCTTGTAACTTGCTTTAAGTGTTAGTAAGCTCCTTTAGGCGTAATAAGCTTATTCTAGGCTTAGATAGGCTATTCTAGTCTAGTTCTGTATTAGATTTATCTAATGTGGCTTCTGTGTCCTTATTAGTAATATTGCAGTCTTCTAGAGGTTCTAGATCTTTAAGTGTAGTTTTGTCTGCCTGTTTAAACTCTCTTAGTACTTTTCTTAAAGTAGCTAGCCGCTTTGTCTGCTTGCTTAACTAAGTAAGGGTTGCTGTAATAATTAAGCTTTATTTGCCTTTATTGCTTAAGATATCTCTTATTAGTTGTATAAAAGCCTTATTGTACTTTTATGCTTATTTCTGTAACTTAGCTATGTAGTTAAGACGGCGAGATAGGCCGTCTACTAGATTTATACTTCTAGGGCGGTAGTTTAGGACAAAATTGTAGCGTGTTAGTACTAGGTACAACTGTACTTAGCAGTAGCTAAGAATTTTAGTTTCTATAAACTATTTAAGGTTTTAATAATTTGTTAAGATCTTAAAATAGATACTCTCTAAATAGTAGTGCTAGTGTTCTAAACTCTTAACTATTGCAAGGAGTTCTTAGTTATAGACGTTGTAGTTGTATTTAGCCGCGATTAGCTTACGCAAATAGAAGTTAACTGGCTTCTATTGTCCTATAGTAGGTGATACTAGGACATATTAGCTTAGGATACCTAATATTGTACTACTAGAGGCGTCTACTTCTACCTTTGTCTTCCTGTCTCTCTTAAAATGCGCTAGTATAGGTACATTTAAAAAGGAATTCTTAAGTTGTTAGAATGCTCTTTTTGCCTCTTTACTAATATCTAGAGTTTAACTTTCTTCCCTTCTTATGGCGTGGCCCTTTCTAGCCGAGCCTAGGCTTTTCTAGGTTAATATAGTTAAAGGTAGGGCTAGCTTAAAGAATCCTTTAATAAATCTCCTATAATAGTTTATAAAACTAATAAATATCCTAATGTCCCGCACTGTGCGTGGGATAGGCTAATCCTAGATTGTCTTAATCCTATCTTTGTTAATTTTAACACTATTTAGTATAACTATGTATCCTAGGTATTCTGTGCGCTAAGTGTGCTATTCGCACTTACTAAGCTTTACGTATAGCTTAGCTTCGCGCAATCTTTGCAATACCTCCTTAACATAAGTTTTATATTCTTCTCTTATTTTAGAGAATATTAGGATATTGTCTAAATAGACAATACAAGATATATTAACTAAGCTAACTAGTGTTTAGTTTATATAGGCTTAAAACTGCGCAAGAGCATTTGTTAGGCTAAAAAGCATAATAGTATACTTAAAATAGCTGTATCTTATGTAGAAGGCTGTTTTCTATTTATCTCCCTCCTAAATACGCACTTTATAGTACGCTTCTCTTACATTAAGCTTAGTATAGTACTTAGCTTACGCTAGTCTATCTAACAACTTTATAATAAGCAGGAAAGAGTGCCTGTTTTTTACTGTAATCTTATTAAGACTATAATAATCTATATATAGCCTTATAGTACTGTTTTTCTTCTTTACAAAGAGTATTAGTGCGCTTGCTAAAAACTTAGATTTTTTTATCTATCCTCTTGCTATATACTCTGTAAGGTATTTCTTTAACAGCTTTAACTCTATCCTTAATAGGTTGTATAATAGCATATGTAGTAGATTTGTACTAAGTAGTAAGTTAATTGCTAGATCCTGTAGTCTATGCTCTACTAGGACTGCAAAGTCTTTCTTTAAATACATATCTACATATTTAGCGTATTATAAAGGAAGCTAGCCTATTTTAGCTAATTCTTAGCTATTCTAGCCTATAGAACTTATAATACACGTATACACGTTTGCTGTAAAATTGCGCATGCTCTTTTTAAAAGTTTCTACGTCTTCTACACTAACTTTTTAAAAACTGCCTAAATTTTAAAACTTTTTACTTTAAAAAAGCATGCGTCTTATCGCGTAGCTTATTTTTAGGTTACAAGAGTTAATTTATAGTAACTTAAGGTAAATTAGATACTTCTTTAAGTCTAATATTATAAATAGAATACGTTGCGTTTTAACGCGTCTTTATAAATCTATAATAGTTATATCTACTTTAGTTGTGCTATAAATAGTAAGCTTGCCTCTATTTACTCCTTCTGCTAATAGGCTAGGTAAAGGATTAATAGTTAAGTCTTGTTCCTTTGCTAATATAGCAGATATAAGATTTAGTTGTAAGCCTTTGTTAACTATAGCTTCTATAAGCTTTAATGCCTTAACTATACACCTTATAGTTAAAAGCTGTACTAGTTTAGGTAAGATTGCCTTACGTAACGTGCCTAAGTCCTTGTTCTCCTAGTAGAAAGCGATGTAGGTAGCAAGGTAGAACTTAAGTTCCTCCGCCCTTAGTCTTTTCCTGACTTAGGTGCAGTAGCGCTGTCTGCTGTCTTTTCTAGCTTACCTAGCTTATAGTAGTTAGACTTATAATATTTAAGTTCCCTGCACTTATAATACTGTAGGGTGCGTTCTTTAGCGCTTTTCTTGCTTAGTTTACTCTACTTTAGGCTATAATAGCCTATTCTCGCCTGCTTAGTAGTTTTTAAGGTTTTTTCTACATTTTTTAACTTTTCCTAGTTTTGTAGTGCTTTTGTTCTCTCTTTTTTAAAGTGTTGCAGTTTAAATTCTGCTCCTTAGGCCTTTTGCTAGTAAATAAGGTTTATGTGTTTCTTTACCTGCAGCAATATCACCTGTTGCTTTACTAAGAGCAAGAGAAGACTTTTCTTAATATCTTTACGCAATGCTGCTGTATATTCTAAGACTTAAACATCTAGTATTTAATTTAAGCCTAATTCTTCCTAGAACAGTCTTATGTAGTCTAGTAAGTCTGTAAGATTCTACTTTAGAAGTTAATGTGCCTATTTTAAATAATTGTAAGCCTATTATTTACGTTCTTAGGGTAATCCTAAAGAGTTTAACATAACTTCCTTTAAATTAGCCTATTTTAGTGTCTAAACTAGCAACTTTTGTTTCTCTGCAGTTTAATGTGCGTGCTACAGCGTTTTTAGTAGTTTTAAAATATATATTATCTTAAAGTTAATTTTTTAAGTTTTATCTATAAAACTTTGTGGTACGCAAAGGAAGTACAATTTATAATCCCTTTCCTATTAGTTATATTGCGTACGGCTAGCCTTCAAGAACACATGTAGTAGTTCTAGACGTAGAAGGCTAGACAATAAGATTAAGTTAGTTTATTTACTTAAAACTATGTTCTTAAAATCCGCATTAAGTGCGCTTAGGTCTCCTAAAGTTACTCTATTGTATATTTTTTTAAGTTCAGCTAACTTGCGTTGTTTTAGTTGTTCCTCTTTTTATGCGCGCAATCGTGCTAGTTCTTAGTCTAGAGTAGCCTCTTCTAGGCTATCCTAGCCTTCCCTAGGTGTGTATAGACGTTGTAGCGCGATTAGGGATTAAGATGCGTTGGTTTCTTTATCTTTATCTATCTCCTAGTTAGTAGGTGCCTAGTCTTGTTCCTCTTTAAGGATTAGTGCTAGTTCTAATAATCTCGTCCTTTAGGTTCTTAAGTTAAATAATCCTTCCCTGTTGTTAGCAAGAGTACAGGCGCGGCTATTTACACGCGTAGATCGAGCACTTATTGTGTAGCACAAGCGTATCTAAAGAAGATTAATTTAAATGTAAGGCTCAATATTAAAGAGAGATACAGGATGCTAAAGATAGAGGAATAATAGTATATTGCCTGTGTATGAGAGACGAATTAATATCGTCTGATATCGTATCTCTACTTATACTAGGGTAATCTAAGGTCATATGACCTATTCGGACCTAACCTGGCCTTGTCTGACCTCAGCCGTGCTGAACTGGTCTAGGCTGGCCTGATAAGATGTCCGACCCTGACATTAAGCAAGCGTAGACTAAATAACTTTAAACTAGATTGCAACTTTATAATATAAGAAAAATGCGCCTAATACGCGTAATTTAATTGCTTTAATTGCTTTATAAATTAGGTCTATATTAGTAGAGTTATAATGTAATTTATGTAAGTAGATATTATTTTAGGGTAGCTTAAAACTTAAACTAGCTTAAAATGCGCATAGACACAGTAACTAGTACTGTGTCTATACACGTTTTGCTTATAGTTAAGTTTTGCGCACTCTACTAAAACAACTACCTATACTTAACTAGCTATAACTCTACTAATATAGATCTAATTTAGGAAGCAGTTAATAAAATTAATTTACGCATACTAGGCGTATCTTTCTTGTATACAAAGTTTATAGAAAAGTATAGTATAGTACGCTTAACCTTAACGCAAAGGTAGGCTGGTAAATAGGTCGTAGGTAACCACGCGTGGGTATAGGTTGGGTTGGGGTCGCACGGACCAGTGGTTGTGGTTGGGTTAAAGTCGCATAGACTAGTAGTTAAGGTTGTAGTTAGGTCGCACAGATTAGTAGTTAAGGTTGTAGTTAAGTTGTATAGACTTGTAGTTGTAGTTCTAGTTAGGTTGCATAGACTAGTAGTTGTAGTTGTAGTTAGGTTACATAGACTAGTAGTTAAGGTTGTAGTTAAGTTAGAGTTAAGTTACAGTATTTATTACTAGTTACTTATGCTAGTTAAGAGATAGTTAAAACTTTATTACTATAGTTAATTATTACAGCTTATTATTACAGTAACGCTTAAGCCTTAAGGCGCTGCTGCTTCTATGCTAAAAGTAGAGAGTCTTTTCTTATAAGCTTGTCTTTTACTGTTTCCTCCTCTAGATTACATGTACTATTTTTAGGTGCTAGAAGCTTAAAAATATAACTAATCCTGTTATATAGTGCTTTAAAGCTAATATCTCTTTTTTGTATAAAAATTCTTTCTGCCTTAAAATTAAAAGTATAGTATCTTTAAAAACTAAAACTTGCTACATAGTTAAAGTAAAAAAATAATACTTTTAATTGCTAATAACATTACTACAGTATGAAGAACGCGCTTAACACAAATACTAGCAATAAGAATTACTAATATATTTTTTGCAACTTAAGATAGGTAAAGATAAGTATTTTTTTTCTATTACTTCTACTTTAGGAAATTAAATAATGTCCCTAGTTTAATATAAGTAGTACTAAAGAATTTATTTTTATCAAGTAAGGCTTTTTATCTCTTCTTTTTTCTAAATAAAAGATATTTAACTTGAAGTAGAAGAGCTATTTAGAAGTAATTAAAGAGCACACCTTTAAAACTATTTACAGCTAAGTGTTTTTTCTAAAAAAAAAAGTAGAGACTAGTGTTTGATTTGCCTTTCTACTATTGTTATATTGATTAAGATAGTTAAAAAACTGTTTGCGATGTATATACTTATCTTAAATTTTCTATGTAAAATCCTAGTTAGCTAATTAGCACTTCTCTGTAATTACTAACTATAATAACTGTACCTTATATATAGTAAGCTTTTAAGTTGAATCTAGAATAGCTGCACAGTCAAATAAAAACTTTTACTTAGCTAATGTTTTTGCGTAGTACTTACTTAGTTTTACTTTTCTCTTATCTATAGTAGCTTATACTATTACAGGCTACTTTATAGTATAACTTTCTACGTCTTTATTAAAATTATTTAATATTAAGTTTATAAAATTAAAAAAATGGTTATATATAAGCTAAATATATCAAACTTAAGGCTTTTAGTTTTTACTTAAAAAGCTTATAGCATTCTTAAACTGCTTGGGTATCTTTATAATTACTTTAATATAGTGCTATTTAATAAAAGAAAGTAAAAGACGCTTAAAGTTATAATAGTTAATCTTTCTTGTATCATTGTTGAGAGTAATAATAATATAAGTATATCTTTTTATTGCTATTTTTTATACTAATTATTTATTGATGTGTTTTAAGAGCTTAAGCGCGTGCTTATATAGATTATATATTAAGTTTTATTTAGTTTTTATATTGCAAATAATAGAAAGTTGTACCCTTAGTAGTAGATATTGTTAAGTAGTAAAGAATTGCTTGTACTATTGTAGTAACGCGTTAATAGTACTACAAATAGCTTAGATCTAAAAAGTATTTAAAGTATAATGATTAAATATAATAAAAGTATAAATACTTTGCAAAGTATGTTTAGAAAAGACATCTCTTATTTAATTTTTTTTAACATATTGCCTGCGTGAAACCTTCTTAAGTCTAACCTCTATAGTAGCAGCTAGCTAGAAATATTAGATTATGTCTTTAACTACTAAGTTAATAATATAAGCTAGGTATAAAATAGAGTTTTTCAAGGCGCTCTAGCTAATATTCTTATCTACTAGTATTAATTAATTTGTCTAACTAAGTACTATATTACTACTAGCATTGTCGCAAGCAATAGCTGGAAGGCAAGACTTAGTATTAGTGTTTAAAAGTACCCGTAGTACTTTTATAGCTATTAAAATTCTAGTATGTTGTTTGCATATTAGTATAAATATAGTTGCTAGTTGAGTATAATATAGTAACTTTTAATTATAAAAATGCTAAAATAATAAGCTATAGACTATGCATTTAGTATAATTAAAACTTTAGTTATAAAGATTGAGTTATTAAGAAGAGAGGCTTTTACTTTATTAAACTAGTTTTCAAATATTAACTTAAATTTATAAATAAGTGATAATTGCAGTTTAAAGCTTTAAACATCAAAGAAAGTATGTAAATAATAGCTGCTTAATAGTTTAGAATAGCTCATGACTGTTAATAACTACTCAAATAAGCTCTTTTTTAAAGGCATCTGAAGTGTATTCAGGTATTAAAGTAAGTGCACTACTTTTTTAAAGTTAAGTATATATAGAGTCTGTTATGCGTAAACTATCATAAATTAAAGTTAAAGTACTTTTGTAATTAGCTGTATTAATATAGTTTATAAAGTGTTTAGTCTGTATTCTTATTAGTCTTAGGTATTGTGAGATTATGCCGCAGTTAAAATAGAATATATCAAGTCAGCTAGTTATAATATAGGTAGCTTATCTAAACTTTAGCTAAATGCTACTAGTGCAAGTAATATAGTTCTAGTAAAGAGATTTGCTACCAAGATTTTAAGCCCAGCTAGTTATACTCTACTACTTATTTTAATTAGTTATTATCTTATTTCTTTTTTTCTCCTATATAGCTTCTTAAGGTAGGTATATTAATAGATTTAACTTTTTCTGCCTTACTTCTTAAAAAACCTAGTGTCTGCTTATTTATGAAATAGTAAAAGTTTTATAAAATAGTATCAACGTGTTTAGCTATTATAATATATATATAAATAGCGTTTTTTTTCATAAATATAATTAAAAGCTATAATGAATTATTGTAATTGCTAACATACAGCGCACAAATATCTGCTTTACTTTTAGTAAACGTATGTTTAGCTAAATTAAGATTAACTTATTTCTTTAATTACGTACTATGTTAGGCACTTCCTAAATTAACTTTATTAATTTAAAGTATATTATTACAAAAGCAGTATAGTTTTTAAACTATATAATTTTTTTTACGTTATAGAAGTTATGTTAACTAGCTGTAATAAGCGTTAACTAAAGACAATAGCTTAGCGCAATTATACTACCAAAATTAATTTTAAAAGCTTTTAAAGTTTGTAGAACTGCTAAAAAAAAAATTTTTATTTTTATTCTCACTTTAGCTTATAGTTCTTGCTACTACTTTTTAGTTTTATACTTATTTATTTATTTTTAAGATTGTTGTTGTAGTCAAAATAGGTTTTCCAAAAAAGTGAAAAGCAGCTGCCCTCTACTAATCAGTCGCAAAAGTCAAAAAAAGATTATATGTAGTTAACAAAATTCAAACAGTAAGTAAATAAAGTCCACGCGCTAAGCGCTTAGAGCATAAAAGCTTAAACTACTAAGCAAAATTAAGGTTAAAAAATTTGCTAAAGGTACTAAAAAACAACACTAATTAAAATGTGTTTAACAGCAATTGCCAGCCTATAGCTGGCAACAAGATTGCGATAGAGGTAGAGAAGGTAGAAGAAGGTAAGGATACGTACGTTACTACAGCAGGAGCCTATAATACTTTATAAAAGCTCCTTGCCTGCTGCTTTTTACTTTTAGGATTTCCTACACTATACAGTACTGCATACAAACAACTTGCATATAAACAGTATAATACTTAAACTATTCTTCTCCCTGTTTAATATAAAGACTAATAGCTTATATTAAGTAAAGTTAAACCTTACTAAGTTACTATACAAGAAGCTATAGTAGTAGATTACAAAGCCCGCGTTTACTTTTGTTAAGCAGCCTCCCTAGTTAGTTAAAGAGAAGCTGTTAGCAGTAGCTCTTATAGTAATTAGGTAGACGTAGAGATTAAATTCTATTATTTATTAACACTTTATTAATGCGTCTAGTATTATAGATGTTAAGGTTATAATAGAAGTTGTAAAAGGCTTATTTAGTAGCAAGTCTATTAAATACATTACGCATATTAATAGTCTAAGTGCAGTAATAGTATATTATTTTACTAATCTTCTCCTACGCGAATATAACTTTAGTAAAGAGACCTTATAGTAGCTTTATAAAGAGTAAGAGCGTGTTAAAACAGCTATTAAGTAGCTAGAATAAACTAATAAGTAGGAGGATTTTGTAAGTTGCCTCTAGAAATAAAAAAGCTGTGCTTAGATAGTAACGCTGTTGTTGTATGTTTACATTTAAGTATAGGCGCTAGAAACGCCGCAACTGCAATACTGCTAGAATAGCAACAAAGACAACAGAAGTTGCAGTTATTAGTAAATAGCTATTAGTTAAGACAGTTAGTTAGAGGGATATCACGCATCTTCGTTTCTGTCTAAACATGCTAGAGCGACACATTAATTGCGTGCCGGCAATGCTAAACAAGAGGGCATAAGCCCGGATACCTATTGTTAGCAATAAATCCTTTTTTACTAAAAAGGTGTCTACAAAATGTATGCTTACATTAAAAGATTGTCTTAAAAGGCCGAAGCCAATACTTATTTATATATTAGTTATAGTACGCATTAATATTAGAATTATTGTTAACTTCTTCTTTGCATTTATTGCTATTATGTCCTTTAAAATATAGCTTGTTGCTGCATAGAATAGTATTATTGCTAAGTCCTAAGAACTTATACAATAGCAGAGGCCTCAATAGGTTATACTAGTTAGTTAGTATATATAATAAAAGAATATGTTAAAACTTACTTCTAATTCTTATCAGTAGTAATAGCTAACTTTTCTACATTATACTTGTTGGAGTATTGACATGCGGATCACCCTGTTGATCAGGTGATCCTGGTAAGCTGCTGCACGTGACGGCCACGCTAGTACCTATATAAGCGGGCTAGATCGTCTCATGTCTCTTTAGTAGTTATTAGACACTTTGTTGTGACCCTTAGTAATCAATACACTCATTTCACTCCATTTAATTAATATTAGTTGCCTCTTCTCAGCTCCCACAGTTATAAGCCCAGATGCTTAATTATAGTATTAATTCCCACTGCGCAATTAGCAAGCTAGAAGGCTAACTACTTAATTATTACTTTACTCTCCTCTTTATTCTCCTACAGCATAGCTAGCAGATCGCTGCGGCTGCTATACCTCTCACCTACTTAACCATACAATCAACCTCCTACCTATCTATCCTACAACTTACAGGCTACTGTCATTATTAACACAGCTACTAACTAACTAATCCTGCCTTTACCTTAACAATAATTTACGTCTTAATCCTACAAAGCATCTTATTAAGATAGACCTCTCTAATACACTGCTTATTGCCCTAGGGGTGATCTTTAAGGCTTAATTAGACTAGCTAACCTAGTTTGCTTTATTAAGACTACACTGCTTAGAGAAAGGTATTTAAGATTAAGTTAATCCTAATCTCCTAGATGTGCGCTTAATAGATTACTAAGAGCCTTAGTATTCTAAGTTGCTTAAAGATATTAAAGAACCTGTTGCTCTACTACCTAGCGCAAGCGCTTAAGAACAAAAAAACTACAATATTACTTAACGCAAATACAAGGCTTATACAATTAATGCTAAGTATAAGAAGAATAATTACAATAAGCTAGTTAACAAGTACAAAGTATACACTTCTTAATAAATAAAGAAGGTCGCTAAGATTACTAATATTAAGGACTAGATTAGTAAGACTATATATCTAGACCTACTTTTAAACGCCTTAATAAGCATAATTACTTAAAACCTTACTAGTCTTTAAGCCTTAGTAAAGATTCTAAAAGAGGATCTTGCTCCCACAAATTAGAATACTTAGTATTTAATTAAAGCGCAATATAGATCCTACCTAGATAAGGCGCGCTAGAGACAAATAGGCCTTAAGCGTTAGTTTACTAAGTGGCAGCTCCTATATAGACAAGCAATAATCTACTCGCTCCCTAAGGTTGTTAGGCTATTAGCAGTTACTAATTTTTTAGAAGCTTTAGGCACTAAGATTATACTAGACTAGTTGCGTAAGAAGCGTAATAAGCTATTATAAGCAATAGCGCTTAGTAGAGCTTAATTAACCCTTAATAATCTAAGAAAAAATTTTAGTATTTTATTGCAGAATTAATTAATTACTTCTTTAAAAAGAAAAGGATACATAGTGTTCTAAACTAGATCTAGATTAAGAATAGCTTAATTATTAAAAGTCTTATAGCTAAGTAAAAGCAGTAAGCAATTACACTTTTGCCTTTATAAGCTAAGCAAGCACTTCTAGACACTATGCAACTACTTTTAACTTCAAACTACAGTTACAGGATTAATGCCTACTAATAAAATACTAATTAAACTAACAGATAATAATCAAAAGAAGATTGTTAAGTGATAGAATAGTAACAGATAGGCAGCGCTTTAGACCTAGATTAAGAAGGAGGGCTAGAAGGCTAGCACTAGCAGATCAGCCGCTAATAAACTAAGGACTTAATTAAGGAAATTAGTCTAAACGTGTTTAGCGCAGCCTTTACCCCTTATGCGTTGTCCCTTTGTACGATTATAGATAGTAGAGCAGCAGTCTACTTAGTTAATAGCATAGATCAACTAGTACTAGGCACCTATCGCGAATGCGACAAGGACAAGATAGTTAAAGCAGGCACTTAGTCTATTCTAGTTGCTAGAACAGAAAATAGGCTGCTTAAAAACGTCCTGCATAGCAAGGCTAGCCCTAAGACAGCTAATCTTCTGCTTACTAACGTTAAGTTTGTACTAGGCTTCTACGTTAATATTATCTCTAAAGCACGGCTTAAGCAAGCAGGCATTTAGTACTTAGGATATAATTACACTATAAGATTTAGAACAATTAAAAAGAATATTGTTTTAATTAACTTAAAGTGTTACTTTAATTTCTTATTTGTTAAATACAAGCAACTCTTTTATTATATTGCTTAACTACTGCTAGTAAACGCTGTATTATAATTAAGGAAACCTTAAGTACGCACTAGTAATAAAGATCTATAGCATTAATAATTAGGACACCTAGGACAACAAGCTATTAAAGCTCTAGTCTGCTTAGCGCAGAACATTAAGATTACTAGCAAGAAGCTGTTAGAATATAATTACTACGCAATAGCTTATGCCTTATAAGTAATTTTACGTTAGTTAAAAGAAAAATTACCTTAACTTTTTCACAGAATCTTATAAGATCTATTTAATTTCTTAACTAGTTAACTGCTTAAGAAATAGGCACTAATTATTAAAAAAGACTACTTAAGCAAACTATATAATTATAATATCTAGTTAAAGACACTAAATAATATTATACCTATAATTAAAGGCTTTACTACAAGAATTAAGAGGAAATATTAATAAAAAATTATAGAAATCTATTAAGATAACAACACTACTACACTGCCTTAGAGAGGGCAATTAAGATATAAGAAATAGGCAATAAAGAAAAGAATTGTAATTAAAACGCCACCGCTATATACTTATAAGCCTAATAGCTTAGCAGAGAGAGCAGGCTAAAAGCTAATTACAAAAGCTATTAAGATACGCATAAGTGCAAATCTACTAGCTAAGCTCTAGCTAGTAATTATAAATGTAGCAGCTTATTTGCATAAAATAAGCCCTACTAAGATCTATAGCTACTTATCCCTTAACTAGGTGCTTAAAGAATAGTTTAGGAAATATTTTTAATACTATTAACTACCTATAATTAGACATTAGACTGCTAATCTACGCCTAGACTAGAGTAGAAATTATGCCTATAGCTGCCGACCCTACTCATTAAATAGGGAGAAGGCAGCTAGGCGTAATTATTAAGGATTTAAGATTAATCCTTGCGGCTATATTAGTTATTTAGTTAGTTATTAAGCCTCTAATATATACTATATATAGGTACTAACTCTTAATTAGGTAATTACTACCCGTAATGTAACCTTTAATAAATAGTTGTTCTATAAAGGAAATTGCAAAGAAAAGCTGCTAAAAGATTAAGTAATTAAGATTGTAGAAATTCTTTATAATAGTAAACTAGTTAATCTAGGAGATAACTTGCAAGCTCTCCTAGCCTTTTAAAGTAAAGCAGATTAGAAAAAGCAGCTAACTACTAAAAACCTTAAGGGTGATCTATCTACTATCTTAAGCAGTAAGAAAGGCCTGCCTACTAAGTATAAGAGTAAATTAAAAGATGCTAAGCAAATAGAGCACAAGGCCTATGCACTATTAAAAATTTGCTTAAATTAGCAGCAAAATACTAGTTTTGCTACTCTAGAACTAACTCCTAAACTAGAGACTTTAGGGAGCGACAACGCGATTAATTGTAGAGTATTTAATAGTTAAACAGCAGTGCGCTTACTTAGAGGAGCTAACCTATTAATATTTAAAGGTAAGAAGCCTTTTTTGTATAAGCCTAACAACTTATTACTAGTCTAATAGTCTATGCCTAAAGACTCTAACACGCTAGCTAATTAAAATAAGACCCCTACTTAAAGAGAGCAAGTTGTAGACTGTAGATTATTTTGTAGTTTAAAATCCTAGGTCTTAGATAGCAGATAGGGTAAGCAATTATAAGCTTAACTTCTAATTACTAGACATAGTACTAAAATTGCTAGTAAAAGCCTAAATTAGCCTATAAATTGTTATTTTCTACTGCGTAAGCTAGGCGGCAGGCGTAAGTGTAAAGATACAAACTAAGATTCTAATAATTAACTAGAGGGTAGAAGCATAGGTAGTGTTAACGCATTAATTACAGATTATAAGAATCTATTATAAATTAATTTTTATAATACCTACTTGCTAAGTTTATAAGTAACCTAGAAAGACTAAGTAAGCTACAAGACTTTTAATTATATAGTTATAGCAGCTTTGCTTACTAAGTATAAACTAAATATAGAAAATGCTTAACCGCATCGCGATAATCTACCTAAACTGCTAGGATTATAAAAGTAGTTGCTTTAGCATCCTATAAGGGCCTTGTTTAAGGATGCCTGTAGGAAAGAGATTAATTAGTTAAGCAAGAAAAAGACTAAAACTAAAATATTAAAAAAAGAAGTAAATAATTAATTAATACCTATAAAGTAGGTTTAGACCTACAAGTTTAATTAGGACAGCTTCTTTCTTAAATACAAGGCGCAGATTATTGTAAGAAGTAATCTTTAAAAAAAAGACTTAATTAATTTAATATATACTGCTACGTTAGCAGCTAAGTTCTTCAAAGCAGTAATAGCTATTACAGCTAAAAATAATCTAAAGATTAAGCAATATAATATTGTAAAAGTATTTTTTAATGCGTTAATTACAGCAGATAACCTAGTAATTTGTAAGATACTAGATAGCTTTAAGAAGCCTAAAAAGTGCGTATAGCTTAACTACGCATTTTATAAATTGCAAGACTCGCTACTGTTGTAGTATAAGAAGTTTTTAGGATTACTAAAGGAGATTAGACTAATTACCTTACTAGAGGAGCCCTGCCTGTTCTTTAATTAAGAAAGAAGAATCCTAGTTTTATTTTATATAAATAATATCCTACTACTCTTTGTAAAAAATTATAAGTAGAAGGCATTAAATCTTTAGTTAAAAATTATAGACAAGTATAAAATACAAGAACAAGGATTATTTAAATAGTTTTTTAGTATTAAAGTACTTAGAGATTGTAAAAAGCAAACAATTATGCTTATGCATAATATATACATTAACAAAATTACAAAAAAGTTTAAGCTAGAGGATAGCAGCTTTCTAAAGACTCTACTACTATTAGAAAAGCTAATTAAGAACACTAGCAAAGCAACTAAGCAAAAAATTAAGGCCTACTAAAAAAAAGTTAAATTAGTACTGTACATAGCTATTATACTGCGACTAGATATTGCTTACTTAATCTTAAAGCTCTTACACTTCCTTACAAACCCTAGTAATTAGCATATAAAAGCTATTAAACAAGTAATTATATACCTCTATTAGACAAGATAGGATGCGATCTAATATAAAAACTATAATAGCCTAGACCTAATAATTATAGGCAATGCTTCCTTTGCAGATAATTAGAAAACTTGTTAATTGTCTTATAAACACATAGTAATCCTGTATAGTAGTCTAATATTTTAGAAGGCGGCTTAACAAGCTACAGTAACTACATTAACTACTAAGGCTAAGCTACTCGCCCTTAAGCATACTACTAAGGAAGCTATAGCCCTTAAATACTTCTTTTGCAAGCTGTCTTTTAATCTCGGAAATATTTAGATAGTTTAGTGTAATAATTAATAAATAATTAGACTTGTTATTAGAAAAAATAAGCGTATTAGCACTTATTTAAGACATGTTAATATATAGAACATGTGGCTGCAGCAGGAATTTGCTAAAGGATTGTTTTAAGTTAAATACTTAAAAATAGTAATTATGCTAGCTAATAGACTAACTAAGACGCTTACCTAACAACAGTTTAAGAGGTTTAAGCAGTTACTTAATTTTTAGCAAGTTAAGCACTTAATTAAAGGCAATAATAATTAATAAGCAAAGAATTTGTATTAAGCAGCAACATTTATATACTAGGCTAAGTCTTCTTTTAGTTGCTTAAGATAAGCGGGAGATTAGAAGCTAAACTAACTAAAAACTAAGACTAGGACTAGAAACAAGCTTACTAGTAAGTATTAGAATTATTATACTTACTAAACTCTATTAGTAAGTCTTGCTTAGCTTTTTAAGCTTTAGCAAGCTTAAGCGCGTTGTTTGCTATTCTAGCTTAGATAGCTAGAGTGCGTAGGCAAGCAGCATAAAGACGCAAATCTAATTTATTACTCCTATATATTAATTTGCAAGATAATTACTTACTCACACTAGCATACTTTTGTAGTTAAGATTTATAGCAATTAAGACAGTGCATGTAAAAGTAATTATAAGAACTAAAAGAAGGCAGCATTCCGCAAGCATAGTATTCTTAAACTAATAATTAATAAGAAAAATTTTATTATTATTGCTATAACTTAATTTATTGTTACTATAGCTATTGCAAATTATAAGCTAGCTGTTAAGTAGGCTAAACTATAGGTTAACTAAAAGCAAAAGCAGCAGGCTCTTAACTAAAAGGATAACTTTAATTTAGACTTATAGCTAGCTAAGCAGGATGTATCTGGCGCAAATAATTCTTAATATTATATCCTTAGTTAAAGATACTTACTAAAGTAGGCTATAGGAGCTAAGCGCTAAAACCTCTTAACAAAATCTTTTAATTATAGCAATTAAAGACTAAGAGCTTCTACGCAGAAGGCTTTCTAGTTAATGTAGCGCTGCTATTAATCTCTTTGCAGTAAGCAATAATGTTGCTAAGTAGCTACTGCTTGTTAACGCAGTACCTATTATTGTTCTATTCCTTAAAACTAGTTAGTAAGCTGAGCAAGGAGCTTAAATAATTAAAAACTTACATCTTTATCTCTATATAAGGCTATAAAGCAATTAGCAAGATTATTATTAACTATATAGCATGTATAAAACAAGCAACTACTGCAGCAAGTACTACCCTAACTACTAGTCTAAACTTAGTTAAAGTAGCGCTTAGTAAACAAACTGTTAAGCATTTTCTTTATGTAGCGCTTACATGGAAAAACGCAAGGACGCAATAGATTAGCAGCAATTTTTAAAAAGCTTACAGGCGCTTTCTTCTAAGTAGTTAAAGGCGCGTTGCGCCTTATTAACTGTCTTATAGGCGTTTCTAGCCTATTACTATTATTATGTTGCTATTTACGCAATACTACTTAAGTAGTAAGCTACTATAACTTTTGCTTTAGCTTTTAAGCTGTCTTGTTCTTACGCTAACTTAATTACTTAGTTAGGCTTTTATTTTAATTAAAGTTTAAATAAAGGCTTAATAGTAGACTTAACTTAATAAGTAAAAGAATTAATCTCTAAGTAGAGCTACTAGAAGTCTTGTAGTGCGCATACAGATTAAAGAGTAGAGGTAATAAACTTTTATTATTTTAAAGATTAGCTACTTGCTTAATTTTATTATTAAACAGGCTTTAACGCGCGTAATGCTTATGCTTAGTACTATTCTTACACTTATAATAATAACTCTCTAAGCAACGCTTACGCTTGTTGCTATTAGGGGCGGACTATACTAGAAAGATTAGCAGCTAATTAGTAAGAGAACAGTAAGGCAACAAGGCTTACTATGTTAATAGTAATAGGGGTGCGTTAAAAATTAGGAAGACTTAGTAATTAATATTGTAGTAAGGCTAAAGGTTTTAGAAAGGTAGTAGACGTAATTAGTATTTGTATTAACTGTGCACAGACTAATTAAGCGATATTTAAGGTCTATCTAATGTTTTAATAATATAACAGAACTAAGCTGCTTGCTTAATTAAAAACAACATTACAATATTACAACAAAGATAAAAGATTAGGCAGTAGAACTAAGATTATAGACCTCTTAATTAACAACGTTAATTTGGTAAAGAGTAACTCCTTGCTTACAGCTTAGATTAATAGTTTCTTACTGACCTAGGGGGTGTGTTAGAGTATTAACATGCGGATCACCCTGTTAATCAGGTGATCCTGGTAAGCTGCTGCACGTAACGGCCACGCTAGTACCTATATAAGCGGGCCAGATCGTCTTATGTCTCTTTAGTAGTTATTGGACACTTTGTTGTGACCCTTAGTAATCAATACACTCATTTCACTCCATTTAATCAATATTAGTTGCCTCTTCTCAGCTCCCACAATACTTTAAATAAAGTCTTGCTATTTCTGTTTAGCTTATTTGCTTTTAAAAGTATTCGTGCAAAAATTTGCTAGTCTATTATTATAAGTATAATATATAATTTTTTTAAAAATACTACTAAAGCTATGAATTTAAGCATGTATGTAACTTTAGCTACTATCGTTTAAGCTTTTTATTGCTTACGCTACTTTACTTAGAACTTTTGCTTGCTGCTTTATATTAACTTCGTAGTATACATCTTTCTATTTTTTATAAATTTAATCAAGGGTTGTCTGTAGCTACTTACTTATATATATAAGCAAAACTTTGTAATAAATAACTATAATAACTTAATACTTTTCTAGTTGTTGTATTACTTTTATTTAAGTACTTTTTATGCTACCTTTATTATTATCTTACGCCTTTTAATACTTGCATTCTTATATATTTTAATGCTTTTTATTTTTTTCTTTGATTAGTATATTACAGCATAGTTAGCTATATATGCGTCTTGTAAGGCCTTTATTTTTAAATTAAGTTAAGCTACTTAACTTCTTTGCGTAATAGCTTAAGAACTAGAGCTTAATAACCTTTTTATTTAGACTTTTAAATTTATAAAGTACCCTTTTTTTAAACTACCTTAGCCGCGTTTTATAAGTGTATTTTTAATTTTTTTCTTCTTTATATTTGTAACTTTTTACAAATTAACATAATGTAAGGACTAGGCTTATCTAGAACTAGGCTGTCACTAGCTAGTACCTAGCTCTAAGCTAGAGGTTACAGAGATCTGTGCTAGTATATATACTATTCTAGACTAAGAATAACTATCTTAGTTATTAATCCTCTCTTGGGGTGTAATGGCGTAGTGGTCTAGAGCTATGTCCTTACATATAAGCTGTAACTAATAGCTATATTCAATACTTTTATAAGCTTCTTTTACTTATTACATTTAAAACTTAGTAGCACTAAAATTAGAATGGGTACAACTAGGCCTTTAGGACTATTACTTTGCTTTTTTTTCATTCTAACGTGCCCCACCATCGAGATGAGCACACCATCGAAATGCGCACAAAATACAGCAATCTATGTTCGCATGCAAATAACTTAACACCACAATAAGGTATCCACGCGTTTAATAGCTAGAATTAATCCTTTACTTCTACTGCATTTTTCTTTTATGTGCGCTTATTATGTCCTGCCTTGCTGCAGTTCTTACAGCGTTAGATACCTTCTATACTACTACCTACGCGCACTCTCTTCTAACGCCTCTCTACCTCTAACTAGACCTTAATATCTTTTTGCTTAACTATATCCTCTGCCTCCGCTTATAATAGGGTTCCTTTTTTCTAGATTTGCTATTTCTTGCGCTTTTTATATTTAAATGCTGCCTAGTTTACTTCTTTAAAGTTAGCTATTTTAGCTTTAAGTAATGTGTGTAAGTATACCTTTAAAGTTCATCCCTTTTTAACTTATAGTACTATCTTAATAATAAAATTAAGTAATAATTTTTTTATAATTTATTATATTCTTAATAAGTAGTGTTGTTTAAGCTTTTATTTTTTTAAGCGTTGCTTAGTGTTTTAGGTTGCTAAAAGAAAGGCTTTAGTATAAGTAGTAATAGCGTATAAAGCTATACTTTAAGCTTAAATAACACTACATCTAAATTATATAGAACTAAGCTAGTTATTCTAAAGCTTAATAAAATGTTCTTCTTTAAGAATGCCTTATTAAATACTAGCTTAAAGGTAGCTAGGAAGGCTTTTTTATTAATATAGTAGATGTAGCTGTCTACTAAGCCTCTAAGTTCCTTTTTATACGCCTGCTTTAGCAAAGTAAAATAACTTATATTAAGTAGCTATAAGATATGCAACAAGTGTAGAGGTATATAGAAAGTAATAATATTGCTTTTTTATATAAATCTTAAAAGGTAAGTAACTTATAGCTTTTATAACTATTAATAATAAGTAGCTAGTAAATACTTACTTCTTAAGCCTATATATACTAGATAAAGTACTGCAGCTGTATAAGACTAAGCTTATTTATTATCTAGCTATTCTTACTAACTTCTATTCTATAATTCTTAGAGTTGTAATACTAAGCTTAGTTATAGTTCTTTGCCTTAAAAATAAAGAAAAGTAGAATAGACTAATTTATTATATTAATGCTAGTAATTAGCGTTGCTTACTTATAATTACTAAGCTAAGTACTAAGTAGCTTAAGACGTCTCTTAGAGGCTATTACTACCTTAACAGACTTTCTAACGCCTATCTAGAAGCTAGTTTTATTAAAATTATAGACGTTTTTATTTAAAATCTTATACTTAGCTTTAACGTTGTGTACAAAATTAAACTAAGGCCTAATAATAGCTAAGTTACTGTAAAGGACTTTATAGTAATTTTATTATCTTATTAACTAAGATTTAATTTTAAGTTTTTAGCGTATAAGCTTGTAGGTCTAGTTTTTTTTAACTTAGCTACTACTACGTATAGCTAGTAGTTAGTTAGCTATTTTTTGCATATAGTTAAGCGTAGAGGCAAAGCCTTACGTATTAAGCTTCTTTATATATTATATAATTGCCTTCTCTTTATTCTTCTAAAGTTTTAATTAGTTAGGTTAAGTATCGCGTTGTAAAGCCTTCCTAGCGCGTTAATTGCGGAGAGTGCTTTTATGTATATTGTAGTAATGCGTGGCTTGTTGCTAGGTAAGTAACGCGTTAGATTTTATAGCTTAGATAGCTTAGATAACTCTATCTTTAGTAGAAAGCAGTTTAAGATTTAGTAGTTAAGACGTTGTAATAGAGAGTTGAAAGTGGTGGGGGCTTGGCAGAGTGCGCATTTCGATAGTGTGCGCATCTCGATAGTGGGGCATGTTATTTATTATAATAAACGTAATAATTAACTATAATTAGATGATTTTCGTTGTAGTTATTAAATAATAAGTAGAGAATTAGAGATATTACTATAATATAGCTAGTGTAGACTATGCGCTACTACTAAAGCTAACTAAGAATTAAAAATTTTGCTATATAGAGACACTACTACTACTAATTACTGCCTACTAATAATACACCTTAGCACGTTATATTATAATAACTTTTTGTTATAGTTACTTGTGTACTTCATTGCTGCAAAAAGATTAATAATAATTCTATATACTTACTATAACTTTTAACAACTATATAAGAATTATAATAGCGCGCACTAAGCAAATTGTGTAAGCTTTAACTTATAGTAAGGCGCTTATAAAGAATGTATAAGCTAAGGCTAGTTAAAAGCTACTTATATTATTTATAAAAGTTAAGGCTGTTAAGAAAAAACGTTAATATAAGCTAAGTAGTAAGTTATTATAGTCTTTTATTATGATTAAACACTAATAGCGTATAGCTATTGTGCTAAAAAAAATAAAAAAATAGTAAAAGCTTAATCAATTATTATTATGTAAACTCTTATTTAGTTGTTTTATCTATAAAATTATTTATACTTATTACTTTAATTTGCGCTTTTAGGTAAAAGTAGATTATAATTCTTAAAAGCTAGCTAAACCGTTCTTAGTTAGCTATTTTAAAAGTATTATAACTACTCTTGTTATTTTTAAATTATATACTACCTAATAAATATAGACGGTAACCTTAATGCTATTTATATAAAGAGAGTTACTATTTAAGCTAAAACATTAAATATAGTAGTTGAATACTATAAAAAGTTTAGTACTAACTTTACGTTCTACTAGCTTTTTACAAAAAGATTACATAGTAAGTAGTTAGGGTTTTTTTAAAAAATAATAACATAAATATGCTCTTTTAGTTACTTTTTATACTGTAATAACTAACTATGTTAACAACTACAACTTAACTACTAAGTGAAATGGTAGCTAGGTTAAGGTTGTAACTAAGTTAGTACTTACTTAGCTTATTTCTATTAATCTTACTTCATTTTACCTTAATTATTATAGCTATTTATTACTATAAATAGCACGTAACCTTAACCAAACTACTTTCCTCTATAACCTAACTACAACTTAACTTATACCTATAGTCTATGCGCGTAACTATAACTACAACTACTAGTCTGTGCAACTTTAACCTAACCTATACTTATGTTTAGCGAAAATAGCATAGGTATAGGTTAGGTTAGGGTTAGGTTAGCTTACGTTAGACCCTAACCACAACCTAACCTATACCTATTTACTAGCCTAATTCTAGTTTTCTTGTAAATAAAAAAAGATTATATTAAGTAAGTTAAGCTAGTTTTAGCTTAGCTAAAAGCTAAAGAGTTCTACGTAAACTTTTAAAAGTATAGGTGTTATAAAACTAGTATTAAGTTTTTAGGTATAATAATTACTAATAAAAGTGTTTAAAAAGACTTAGTTAAAGTCTCTGTAATTTACAAATAAAAGACGCCTTAATTTTAAAAAAACTGCTTATTTTCCTAGGCTATATTGAATATTTTTAATAACTTATTAAACGTTACTTATTTATTACATTTTTTTTACAAAACTCATTAAGGCTAAAATCTTTTTTAATAAGAAGCTTAGTAAAAAAAAACGTACTGTTTATAAAGACTTATAGCAAGATAATAAATACTAAAAAGCTTTTAACGCGCTTAAACCTAATTTTCGCAAAAGCTTTATACTAATACACTTTGACTTTACTAAACTACATTATATCTTCATAAACGCCTTAGTCTAGGCTACTAGTAATGTTATAAGATAACTTAATGTATAAAATATTTTCTAGCTAATTACATTTTTTTTGAAAAAGTACTCTGCTGTAGATTATAACTATAATATTTACAATTTTGAACATTTAGAAATTATTGAGGTATTTAAAAATAAAGTTCTTAACTTGTAAGATTTAAGTATTTTATTTATATTATCTTAAACTATAAAAACTTAGAAATATTTATATTAAATAAAACGCTCACTAGATATTAAGCTTGATAGTAAGTTTTTTTATTTTAGTGCAACTTTAGAATTATTTATAGCCCTAGAACTAAAATAGCAGAGCTAATGCCTCTAGCTAGAAACTATAGAATACTTTATTAAATTTGAATGACCTTTATTACGCGCTTAATACAGTTATTCTAAGTTTAAAGGTATTATTTTTTAGTATAAAACCTGTTATTGTAACAACCCTATAAGTTTTTACCTTAGCTAGTAAAAATATATACGCTATTATACTAAGATTATAATATATACTAAGGACTACATTTGCTTATAATGATAATAACGCTAACATTATAAAATTACTTTTACTAGAAGGCAACGCTAATCTAACTTTACCTACATATAAATAAGACCTTTAACTTGTAGAAAGGCTACTAGATAAAGCTTATGCTAATAATAAAATAGTCAAAAAAGCTTTTTTACCTATTAACACTTATAAGACTAGGCTATCAGAATCGTTTTACAAGTATTAATACTATTCTAGTGCTACTAATATTACTTTTATAGGAATAGGACTAAGCTGTTACTCATTTATTAATAAGACTAGACTTTATATTCTTATAGATATGCAACTCTAATGCTAGATCTTTAATTTCTATTACAACTACAAAATTGTAAGTTATTAAAAACTTTGATTTACTTTCTATTTAATCCATAATTATTACTACTAGCCTAAAATAAAAGAGTTTATAACAGAATACTGCAACGCCTATAGTGTATATAAATAGATAAAGTTACTATAAAATAGTAAGTATAGCTATTTATAACTACTGCCTCATCTATAACAATAGTATTTAGACTTTACTATACATTTTATATAAGATTTTCCTTTTTCTAGAATAAATAGTAGAGAGTTTTGTAATATTTTAGTTATTATAAATTGCTTTACTAAGAGACGCTATTTTTACCTAACTTATAGACGTACTATAGTAGAAGTCTTTGAATATTTTATAAACGTATTTAAGTACTATAGCTTACTTATTAGTATTATATTTAACTATAGCACTAATTTTATTGCTTTATTCTAGAAGAATAATTGCTAGTAACTAAACATTAAGCCTATTTTGTCTATGGCCTACTACCTAAAAGTAAATAAATAAATAAAATGAGCAAATTAGTTACTGAAAATATACTTACGCTAATATATTAACTACGTATAGAATAACTAGGCTTTATAGCTATATATTAATAATGTTCAAGTAAATAATACTATTAGCTTTAGTATAGGCATAAACTTGTTTTTTGCTAACTTTGAATATTACTCTCATAGTAAAATTTACTTTTATAAAGATATAAATACTAACTTAGTACGTCTAGCCTAGAAATAAGCTATTTAATTAAAAAAAAATAAACTTATATATAAATTTAGTTATATATTCACAAGAGTAACTTTTAAAAGCTTAACAAAAGCTAGCAACTTAAGCTTATATAATATATTATACTATACTACTATATATATTAAGAATTAAGTTTATGTTTTAATAATAAGCTAGAGTACTTTATAATAATTAGAAAGCTTATAAACTAGTAAGCTAGCTCTTACTTGGAAATAAAAGTTATTTATAATAAACACGCCTATAAACTAAACTTGCTTATAGATATAATTTGCAATAGTATATTTCTAGTATTTTATTTTTAACTCTAACAGCTAGTAGCTACTAAAAGCTTATTTAATTAAGCACTAGCTTAACTAGTGCTAGTAGAAGTTGTAGATAGCAGTAGTAACGCTTATATAAAATAGCTTTTAAATAATTTTATTACTATTACTTTTCTAGAATTAAGTAAAATTAGAAAACGCTAGGCATATAAAATTAAATAGATGAATTTTTTAAAGCCTACTTAGTATAACGCTAAAAACGACTTTAATCATTATAATGCTAAACTTTTTCACTAAAAGTATATTAATAAGCCTACTTTTTTAAATCTTATTATAACCTTTAATTCGAGCTCTCTTCTTAAAAACGCAGGTAATAGACAAAATCAATATACAAGCGCTAAGAAAAAATTAGTGTAAAAACTTAAAAAGCTTATATATATAATAGTAAAGGCTACCAGAAGAAATACTTAAACTACTAAACTACATACCATTAATACTTAAATTACTATAATTATTAATAAGCGCTGTAGTTAGTTATTTACGAAGTATACAAGTTATACTTATTATAGTAAATTTCTTTAAATTTAGTAATTAAAAAATTCTTTTTTTTATACAGTATAAAAACACTATGTGCTTGAAATTTTATGCTATAAAGTTAAAGTAGTAAAAAACAGCTTACAAATACGCTTTTTTATATAAGAAACTATATAGACACGCATGGCCTTATATAAACTATAAGTAAATTTAAAAAATTATAAAGTTTAGTAGTTTATACAAAGTTTTTTTTTTTCAAATTATAATTTTATTTTATTTTCTTTGTACTAGCAACTATAGCTAGAGAACTAGCTATCTTTCGTTTTAGAGGAAGAGCACATGTAAGAACATAGCCCCTATCTACGTACTACTATATACTTCATAGCTAGCTTTAAAGTATGTAGCTAGAAATAGAGGCCTGCCTTACTACTTAGCAAGCACTAGTACTAGCTGGGCGTAGCACTAGACTTAGCACCTACTAAGCTAGCACTAGCTCCTCTTTCTTTACTATATAGCTGCTCGCATACTTAGCCTCTTCTAGGTCTGTGTCTGCTATTCTACTCTAAATACAAGCTATCTTTTTACTAGCCTTCCTTCTGTGCGTGAAGTCTGCCTTACAGGCTGCGCATTGCGCAAACCGGCGCATTGCGCGCACAGACACAGTACTAAGGTAGATAGTTATAGCGGCCACCACTATTTTACAGTGCTACACTAACAAAACAGCACCTTAACTTTAACACGTAATAACTCTACTAATATAACTCTAATTAAGGCTATAATTGCAGCAATTAAATTGCGCAAACCTAGAGAATAATTTAGCTATTACTAGATTATAAATAAGTCTAGTTATAGCTGCGTAGCACTATTAAAAAGACACTAAAGCCTCTTAACTTTGCAAGCTACCTACTACAAGAACCGCTAAGCTATTTACTTACAATAAAAGCAGGAGCTTTTATAGTATATTAAGCAGCTTACTATACAAAGCCTTACACCTACACAAGCTATTTATTTTTAAGGTATTAAAGGTGGTGGTTGTTGTTGTAGTTGATATAGGGTTTCTAAAAAAGTAAAAAGCAGCTGCCCTCTACTAATTAGTCGCAAAAGTTAAAAAAAGATTGTGTATAGTTAATAAAATTTAAACAGTAAGTAGATAAGGTCTACGCGCTAAGCGCTTAAAGTAGAAAAGCTTTGACTACTAAGCAAAATTAGAATTTAAAAATTTGCTAAAGGTACTAAAAAACAACACTAATTAAAACGTGTTTAATAGTAATTGCTAGCTTAGAGCTAGCAACAAGATTGCAATAGAGGTAGAGGAGGTAGAGGTAGAGGTAGAGGTAGAGGAGGGTAAGAACACGTACGTTACTGCAGTAAGAGCCTACAATACTTTATAAAAGCTTTCTACCTGGTGTTTTTTACTTTTAGGATTTTCTACACTACACAGTACTATATACAAACAATACAATGCTTAGACTATTCTTCTCCCTGTTTAACACGAAGACTAATAGCTTATATTAAGTAAAGTTAAAGCTTACTAAGACACTATACAAGAAGCTATAGTAGTGGATTACAAAGCTCGCGTTCACCTTCGTTGAGCGGCCTCCCTAGTTAGTCGAAGAGGAGCTGTCGGCGGTAGCTCCCATGGTAATCAGGTGGACGCAGAGGTCGAATTCTGACACAAGCTATAATATAAAATTTCGCCTTATAAATTGCGTAGAGAGAGGTTGAAGTACACTAAGTTAATTGCTTTATTTACTAGTACCCTAATAAGCTTATTTTAAGATAGACAACAGGCATAAATAATAACTACTATAAAGCTAATTCTAGAAGAAAGTACAACTTATATTTTAATCTCTCATGCAAGATAGTTAAGTATTACTATATAAAAGCGCGTTATATATATATTGAGAATAGGATAGGCTTCCTCTTTAGTATTCTAGAAAGATTAAAGAGAATCTTTAGTAGGCCATTGTATAAGTAGAGAAAAAAAGAGGAGTATTATTTAGAAGAGTTTGCAAGATTCAATAACACTACTAGCCTACATTTATGCTAATAAAACTTACCTAGTGCCTATTTTTACATATTGTTTAACATTAGAATTAATACAGAACACCTAGTTACAAGCTTTTAATTTTAAAACTTATTATATTTAAATTACTTTATTAACTTCTAGCTAAGTAAATAATAATATTAGTCTTGCGTAGCCTAAATAGGTGTTAAATTATAATATTGAAGTAAAGGCTTAATTCTCTTATAAATTACTTATTTCGAATATCTATAGATCTTACTTTACTATAAATTCTTTTAAGTACTATGATTAGAACAAGATCTTTCTTATAGTTATTCTTTTTATTTAACTTACATGCTATAGCCTCTAAACATCGCCTTGTTTAAGCTTTTTTTATTAGCTTACTAGGCTAAAATCTTTAAATTTCTAGAGAGAAACTAGGGCTTTTCCTTAATAAATAAGAGAGATTTCTTTTACTACTTCTACTAAGCCTAGCAGGCCTCTTTTAAGAAAATAATAATTCTAAAAACTTGTAAAGCTATAAGCTTTTTACTTTTTAATTATAAAGTTATATTAGAAAGATTTAGTATTGAAAGTCTTTTTAGTAGTAGTAGTAAGTCTTTAGGCTTAAGTACCTTAAACTAGAAAAAAGTTAAACGTCTACTACACAAAGTAGTAAAAAATTAAAGTAATAAATAAGCTTAAAAGCTTAGCCTAGTACATTACTAAATTTTAACTTTAAAAACTTTTTTTAAGTATAAAGTCAAAAGCCTACGCAAGGCTTTGACTAATAAAAAGACATGTAAAAAATAAAGTAAGCTTCTCCTACTCTAGAAGCTTAAGAAGTACTAAAGTAGTGCTGTAGTTTAGTTTCTAAAAAAGGTAAAAAAAGCACGAAATTGCTAACAACTTTAAGAGCGCAAAAAAAGTAAGTATAACGTGTTTTATAAGCGAGTCGCCAACCCAAGCAAATCGCCAACGCTAAACCAGCGCGCTACCTACGCACAACTATCGCGTAATGCCTTAACCACGACAAGCCTAAAAGATCTATACTAAAGCTAGTATACAGCTTGCTATCTTTAATATTAATGCGCAATGCGTTTAAAGCGTTAATTAAGCTACAAATATATATAATCTACCTTAAAGAACCCTTATTAACTAACGCGCTAGAAAGCGCATGTAACGCAACTGTAAAGCAAACTTAAAGCGCCTAATAATTTTAAAAGAAAAGGCTATAGTTTAAAGGGTTCTTAACGAGTTTGTACAAGGTCTTGCGCCCTTAAGGTCTATTATACAAAAAATACTAAATAGACTTCTTAAAGCGCGGTAAAGTAACTTTATTAGCAAGAACTAAGTTAATAACTTTATTAGCAAGAACTAAGTTAATAACTTTATTAAGTGGACTTCTAAGCTCTACAAGTGCTAGAGCTATTTATATAACTATTAGTAAGCTTTTTACAAAATTCCTGCAGCTATCTAGCGCTAGCTTAACTTAATACAAAAAACAAAATAAAAGTATAAGATTATGAATAATAACATTTACAATTTTAATAAGACTAGCTTTATAAGAAGTAAGATTTTAGCGTAAATAGTTATTATAAGTTTTAAAGTAGCTAGAAAAAAGAAAATTATTTAGCTAAGTAACTGTAAGTAAGTTACTATTATCTAAGGCGTAAGAGCTATAGACTACTTACTCTTTCTTTTTATTATTTTTACAGGCAGCGTACTTAATAATATCTAGTTTAAAAACTTACTACGCAATTAAATTTTTAAAGTAAGTCCTAATAGCTAAACAAATAATTAGCTTACTCTTGCCTAGTTAGAGCACTTTAATAAGTAAATACAGTTAAGTACTATAAGTGCGTATTAGCTACTTATACTTAATAGCTATAAAAGCTACAGCTTACTAAAATTCTAGAATTTTTATAAGAAAAAGAAAATTATTCTTTACTATATACTTCTACATTTATAACACTTACTATAACTTTTTAATATTAGTTACTTTACGCTATTAAAGCGTAAGTATAGTAACTAAATTTTAACCTTAGCACGCAACTGCATATATTTTATTAGCAAGAAATTCTTTCTTTAAGTATTTAAGCTAGCTTTTAAACAAGCTTTAATAGCAAAAAATATCAAAGCAGGCTTTAGAAGTGCTAGACTAGTCCTACATAATTTAAATACTATTCTATTAAAGCTTAACGTAAAGTTATAGAACTTAGCACTATTATTACTAAAGCAGAGCGCATAAGAGACGTAGATACTACGTAATATACATAAAATTATAGCGCAGTCTACGCTTATTTAATAAAAAATGTTAAACTATTATAAGTTCTTTATAAGCTTATTAAATAAAAAAATTTGCTAGCTAAGTAAAAGCGCGCAGTGTATTGCACATAATATAGTGTTATTATAAAAAAAACAAGCATATATACAAAGCGCAACTAACAAGCTTACAAAGCGTTAGTTAAGAAAATAAAAGTATATTTAAATAGAACAGACCTTAACAGTAAAGAAAGTATAGGACTTAATTACTAAAAGAGAGAGTAAAGAGTATAATGCTAGCAAAGGGCCTGCGCGTAAAGTGCGCGGCGTAAGGCACTGCGGACGTTGTAGTAAGAAAAGATATAACTCCCGCACTTATAAGGTAGAAATAGAGGATTCTAAGGATAGTAATTAGTCTAAAGAATAAATTTGCTTACTACAATTTTTAAAAAACTATGTTGCGTGTACGCGATAGTTGTGCGCAGGCGGCGCGCTGGTTTAGCGTTAGCAACTTGCTTAGGTTAGCGACTCGCTTATGAAACACGTTAATACTAAAAAGCTAAAATAAGAGCGAGCGCACCAAGCGAGCGAGCGTATCCTCACCAACGCGTCAACGTTGACACAAAAACGCGAGATGCCTTAACAACACAACGCCCAATCTACTTATACTTAAGTAGATCTATAGCTTGCTCTTTTTAATATTAATTTTTAATATATTTAAAGTAGCTATTATGCTGCCTAAATTTATAATCTTCCTAAATCTACTCTTAAGCATTAACGCGCTAGGAGATGCCTTTAACGTAACTACAAACTAAACTTAAAGCGCCTAAATAAGTTAAAAAAAAAGCTATAGTTAAGCGTATTCTTAAAAAGTCTGTACAAGAGTTTGCGCCTATAAAGCTTAATATTTAAGTAATAGCTAATAAACTATTAAATAAGCGCGCTAGTAACTTTGTTAATAAGAACTAAGTTAATAACTTTATTAAGTAGACTTCTAAGCTTTATACGCGCTAGAGCTGTTTTTATAATTACTAGTAAGCTGCTTATAAGGACTTAGTAGCTATCTAGCGCTAGTTTAACTTAGTTTAGGCAATAAAGCAAAAATAGCGTATTATATATAATAATATTTATAACTTTAACAAAACTAGCTTTATAATAAATAAGATTTTATTATATTTAGTTATTATAAGCTTAGAAGAATATAGAAGAAAAAAGTAAATATAGCTAGGTAACTATAAGTAAGTTACTGTAATTTAAAGTGTAAGCGCGTTAAGTTATTAAATACTACTTTTAATTATTTTTATAAGTAAAGTGCTTATTTTTATCTAGTTTAAAGATTTACTTACTAACTAAGTTTTTTAAGTTAGTCCTAATAGCTAAACAAATAATTAGCTTACTTTTACCTAGTTAAAGTATTTTAATACTTATATAAAGAGCTGTACTATAAGTAAGTATTAATTACTTATTATAAATAGCTATAAAAGCTACTACTTTATTAATTTTTAAGATCTTTTTAAAAAGAAAATATTATTCTTTTTTATATACTTGCGCATTTATCTTACTTATTATAACTTTTTAATATTACTTACTTTTTACTGTTAAAGCGTAAGTATAGTAACGCTGTTTTAGGCTTAGCACGTAACTACACTAACTATATTAGTAAGGAGACTTTTCTGCTAGCCTTTAAAGCTGCTTTTAAGTAGTCTATTATAAAATAAAATATTTAAGCTAGCTTTAAAGACGCTAGTCTAGTCTTATATAACTTATAAGCAGTGCTATTAAAGTTTAATATAGTAGTATAGACACTAAAAAAATTACTATAATAAGTAGCTACTTAAAAAGCGTAAATACTGCGCAACGCGTATAAAGTTAAAGCTTAAAGTACTTTTATTTAATAAAAAGTAAAAAACTACTATAAGTCTTTTATAAATTTACTTAATAAGTAAGTTGTGCAGCTAAGTAAAAAAGCTTAGCAAATAGCATATAAAATAACGCTTATAATAAAAAAATAAATAGCCATTAAAAGGCTTTAAATAAAGCAAATAGGTAAAAGAGCTGTAAGTAGCAATACGTATAAATAGAGGAGACTCTTACTATTAGCAAGGTATAAGAAGTATTAGCTAAATAAGTAATTAGTAGTTGTAGTAATAGTAAAAATGCGTCTAAGAGGGTGCAAGGAGAGAGGTAGTGCAGGCGTTGCAAGTAGACTAAACACAACGCTTGTACCTACACAGTTAAGATAAATAGTGCAAGTAATAAATAGTGCAAGTAATAATAGCAGTTCTAATAATTAATTTAGTATATTGCAATAGTTTACTAACTATAATAAAAGTGCGTAATATCGTGTTAATGTTAACGCGTTAGTAAGGATACGCTCGCTCGCTTGGTGCGCTCGCTCGCTTGTGAACCACGTTAAGTACTATAAGAAGATAAGGCAAGGAAAGGCAAAAAATAAAAAAATAAAGTAAAAGGCAAAGGCTACAGCTTAATTAGTAAGGAAGAAAAAGAAGACTAAGAAGGCTGCTAAATAAGCCTCTAGGGCAGCTGCTTACAGGGCCGCAAAACAACTCTTACAATTTCTAAAAACTTCTTAAATAGGTAAAAGGAGCAGCCTTAAGGCTCTTAAAAAGGTTACTTTTTTAAAAAAAAAAAGGCCTATTACAAGCCCTATAAGTAGTAGAGAGCCTTAAGGTGGTGTTACAGCTTAACTAGCAACTACCTCGCGCACAGGGCGCGCGATTAAAACTCTAACTTAATTTCTTTAGCTATATATATTGTTTAAGCCCTCTAGATCTTACTACTAAAAAGCTCTACAGCCTCAAGTTTGGTGGTGGTTTTGGTGTTCAGGTGGCACTGTATGATGGTGGTGGCCGCTATGACCGTCCACCTCGGTAGGCCTTAGGCAAACCTTCCTTCAAGGTTTGTTGAGGAGGAATTCGGTCTGATCGTCATTTAGGCAGGCCTAACCGTGAGCCGTGCACTTGCACGCGTGACCGAGATATCATCGAGGATTCGTCACTGGGCTCCAGCTCAGATACACTAAGCACTAGCTACTATCTAATTTAATTTGAATCTTATCTTGATTTAGAACGCCAAGTGTAATTTAGCATAAAAACGTCTTACTAATTGCACATTAGCTTCTTACCCGAGATCCGATACATTTGCCCCTCAAGTGGGGCGGTTGAAAACCTCTAGAGGGCACCACAGTAGGTTGGGTTGTGGTCTAACATACTAGTGCGTAACCTATACGAACGTTCTACCCCTGCTACAATACAAGCTATTAGTCAATTTGGATTGAATCTTGTGTCTATTTCTAACACTAAGTATATTTTACCATAAGAACCTCTTACTTATCGCACATGAGCTCCCTACGCGAGATCCGATATATTTACCCGTTGAGTGGGACGACTGAAACTTCCAGGGGGTACTACAGTATGCCCTAGTGTGCCCTAGTCTAGCCGAGTCTAACCTAATGTGACCTGATCTGACCCGGTCTGATTCGGCCGGGCCTAGGAGGTCGTCGTGTCCTAATATAAATTAAGTACCCTTCTTTAGGGTGATTACAGCTCGAACATAATGATCGCGCGCACGGACACGGCACCTAATTGCTTACGTGTACTCTAATTCAAGACTTGTATAAAACCTCGCTTCTCTAACCTGCAGTAAGACCAACAATTGAGGTTATACCTGCTCTGCTCTTCATTCACATATCTGCCCTTGCTAAGGGAAGATAATTTAGGTTCACTTGTCTTAAATTTCGTATTCGCAACTCAATTATTATGAAGCCGTCTACCTTTATAGTCCTATTCTCCTCACTATCAGCTGCTTCTGCTGCTACTATTAAAGGGGTACGTAGCTTATTCTAATAGCCCACTATCAGTTATAGTATGTTTTGCAGTTTTATTTATTTCTAAACATTGTTAGATATGCAACACCGTATCTGAAAAAGATGGGGTATTTCGTGCGTATTGTCATCGCACGTCTGATGGACAACAACAGATATTACCTTGTTCGGATGTAAGACATTTTCTCGACTATTACCTAAATGTAAAAAACCGCTAACTAATTTAGAAACATCCATGTACAAAAGAAGGAAACCAGTGCACTTCTACTAAAAGCGGAAAAATAGCGGAGTGCGACTAGCAAAATGTCAGCAGATTATTTATTAGGAGTCTCAATTATCTCAAAGAAGTTAGATGACGTAAAGACTTCTAAGTAACTAACTATCGTCGAAGTGCGCTAGGTGAGCTAGTGAGTTACCGTGTCTGTGCGCGCAATGCCCGTGTTCGCGCAATGCCCACACTAACACAACAACCACCAACACAAATCGCGTCATAACTTAACCACCATAGACCTGATTCAGAAAGCAATCAAAGAGATCAAATTGCGCGCACTAAGCGCATTTTATATATATACAAGATTTGCAGCAAAGTAAAGAATCAATTGTTAAACGCTCGCTTACTCAGGTGGACGGGCCAACGCGCAGGACGGGTCAACGCGCGGATTTTGCTATAGTAATTTAAGCAAATCTCCCATGTCATAATTGCTATAACTTCTTTAAATAATAACCCTTTTTTGAGATTCTTAAGGCATTAGAGTCTAGAGGCCTAGATCTATAAATCTAGAATTTTACTTTAGCTTAGTAAGCTTTATTTATAGAGATATCTACTCTCTATACATATATAAACTTTTTAACTAAGCTATATTAAACTAAAGTAAAGTTCCAGACTTATAAACCTGGACTTCTAGGCACTAAAATGTAAAGAACTTCTTAAAATTGTTAACATATAAGAAAGTTATTTAACCAGTAAATTGTTATAAAAGTAAAATTTTAAAAATTCTATTCTATTTTCTTAAGTATAAAACTAAAAAGTATTAACGTACCTCACAGGTTCGTGCATCACACGGGTTCGTGCATTACTTTTGCCAAGCCCCTACTAAACTCTACCTTCCTACGTGATGCCTCAACAACAACACTAGATAGAGACTTCTAAAGAACGTTAAATACAGCTTGCTCTTTAGACTCTTAAACAAGACGCAACACTCTCTTAGCAACGCGCTGCAGCTATTTATAACATTAATTAATTAACACTAAGCCGCTAATGCGCAAGACAAACTCTACAAGTAGATTACTAGCTTAAATTAAAAAATTTACAGAGGGGTAACAAAAAGAAAAACGAATGAAAAGAGTTATAGTCTTCAATTGATAATAACTCATTAACAAGATAAGCTAGTCTGAAAAGAGTTAGTAATTTGAAAAGCCAAGAGCTTCCTCTTGAAGTTAGGCTGCTTAGTAAGCATATTAGTAAGCACTAGTACGCACGCTTATTAACTTGAAAACAGAGAAAGAAAAATATCAGAATAGAACTTCTCATTTCTCATTAGTGAGCGTATCAAAATTTCTAAAAATAGATTAAGTTTAATTAGATGATGTAAGTATTATGTGAGCTAATTTTAAGCTATAGTTTCTTACTCTGTTAAAGTTTGAAAAGAAATTTAAAAAAAAAGAGGTTGCTTAGGTAAGCAATTAGTCTAAAATAGATTACTAATCCTTTTCTATATAGTTTTCTCTTACTATTCCTAATTTTCTTTTTTTTAAATTATTACAACAATGTCTCGTATATCTTAATTACACAAAACCAATCACTCTCCTCTATTAGTACTATACTAGAAAAGCCTTCTAGTAGTATTTATAATACTATTCAATGTATTAGAAAGAAAAACAACAATCTTTTACCTACCTTTACGCCTACTATAGGCCGCCCTACAAAGATTACAAAAAAAGTAACACAAGCTGTTAATAGAGACTTAAATAGAAGTCCTAAAAAAACAAATAAGCGTATATTAAACGAAAATAGTTTAAGTTATACTTCTAAGAAAAAACAGCTTTTAAACGAGAAAAAAGCTCAAAATCGTCTAATATACGCTAAGGAGAGGCTTACTAATATTAAAAATATAAACTTTAATAAAGTTATATTTTCTAATAAGTCAGCTATTGAGCGTGGGCATGGTGCTAGGACAGAATATTGCCAAAAACGTCAAAATAAGCGTCTTGGCAAGGAATGTGTCTCTACAACCAACAGAAGTAAGTTTAAAAATATTTTAAATCACTTCAAAACTACTTTACTACATAAAGTGTATTTCTTATATTTCAAATTATTTTTAGAAAGCTTACTAATCAATACATAGGCCAAGATATTTCTATCTAAGTTTAGGGTGCAATTTGGATAGGAAGAAGATCAAAATTAGTAGTTATTAGGACGCCTAAAACTACTACATCCTTTAGAAATACAAACTATATTAGTAAGATTCTAATACCAGTAGTAAAACCTATTATTAAAAAAGGTAAGTTAACTATACTGTTTTTTTTTTATCCTAAGTGCTATAATTTTATTGTTTATTAATATATTTAATATCTTTTTCGATATTTTGAAAGGCTTTACTGACTATTATATAGGGTGGAAGTTTCAGCAGGATAATGCTAAGATTCATAAAACTCCAGAGGTTTTATCTTGGTTTTCAAGAAATAAGGTAGCTCTTTTTAAGCATCCTCCTTATAGTCCGGATTTAAATCCTATTGAAAACGTTTAGGCCTTGTAAAGAAATGCTTTAATTAAAAGGCCTACTTCCTTATTAGGCGTTAGTATTAACAAGAAAAGTAAAGCAAAGTTTATAGAGGCTATATTTAAAGAGTGAGATCTAATACCTCAACAAGCAATAGATAACTGTATTTTATCTTTACCTAGGCGTTATCAAGACGTAAAAGAAGCTAAAGGCTGGTATACTAAGTATTAGTAATTAATATTAGCTTTTATATTTAAAAAAAACAGAAAAAACACCTTTCCTTTATAACTTTTTATGTAATAATTCTAAAAATACTAAACTAATACATATCAACAATTCAAACTATTTTTTTGACATTTGAAACTTATAGCTTTTTTAATACTGTCAATAATATGATATTTCTAATTATAATTGTTGTTTTTTGGTTACTCAGTCTTACTGCAATAGATCGCTGGTAAGATGCTGACTAATCTGCTTAATAAGTACCCCAACTATAAGGGGAAGTTCTTGGCTTTTCAAATCACTAACTCTTTTTAGACTAGCTTATCCTGTTAATTAGTTATTAGCAATTGAAAACTATAACTTTTTTCATTCGTTTTTCTTTTTGTCACCCCTCTGTAATAAAGACTAAGAAGAGCGTAGTTGTTAAGTATATACTTAATCTTATTTTGCGTAGATTCTCCTCTAGGCTTGCAGCTATAGCTAATATAGCTAATTCCTTACGCGTAGAGCGCAATCTAAGCCTAGTTAGCTTAAACTAGCCTAGTACGTAGGTTTTGCACTGCCCTAAGTTTACAATAAAGTTTAATTATAAGTATAATTATAAGAGAGCGCTTTATAAAAATTCTAAGGTTATTTAAGGCTAGTTTTTCTTAGTAGCTAATATAAAAGCTGAGTATAGTATTTAGAATAAAAACACGTATAACTTTAATAAGTTAATCTTTATAATAAGCTAAATATTAACTAGAGCAGTTGTTACAGCTTTAGAGAGACAAGGACGGCTAAAAGCAATACAGCAAGGCAATAAAGAGTAGATAATAGTTATTTAGAGCATTAACGTAATAAAGTAGGCTATTCTACTTTTTATTATCTTTAAGGGCTGCTATTACCTTTCTACCTAGTACAAAGAGGAGAATCTGCCTTAGAACTAGATTATTACAGTCTCTAAAAATAGTTAAATAATAAATAAGCTTAGGCTGTAGTAGTTAGAGCACTTTAATAAGTATATAAAAAGGAGGGTTGTAGGCGCTTATTAGCTCCTTATTATTAACAGCTATAAGAGCTATAACTTGCTTGTATTCTTGCAATACTGCAAGAAAAATAAAATTATTACTATTTATATACTTTTACACTTATTGCACCTTTTATAGCCTATTAATATAAGTTGTTTTGCCTCTTTAAAAAAGGCGTATAGGCGCTAAGCTAAAAATCTTATACGTAACTAGATTACTTATATTACAAAACTTAAGTTCTTACTATACTTTATACGCGCCTATAATATAGAAATTACTCTTAGTAATATCTAAAAAGGGTTTTAAGGCGCTGAATTAGTTTTATTTAACTTAAAACAAGTTATAATAGCCCTTAACGTCTAGTTGTGTACTCTATTACTACTACTACCTATTAACAATAAGCCCTAGTAGTTTTAAACACTAAGCAATACTCTTAAACTAAGGTTATAATTAACGCTTGTAAAGGCAAGAATTTAAAGGTATATAAATAGCTTACTAACGTCTATAGTAGAGGCCTTTAAGAAAGTCTTAAAGGGGGCAGTAATTATTGCGTATAAGCTAGTGTTAGCGCAAAAGAAGATTGTAAAGCTTTAAGCAGCAAATAAAGCTACTACGTAACAAAAATTACCCAAAAAAAAGTAAATTTAAGTAAAAAAGACTTTAATAGTTAAAGATAAAGCTTATTTAACTGCTTTGCAGGAGTTTAGGGCGCGTAGTAATAAAAAGAAAGTAAAGAAGTAGGTACGCGCTAAAGAAGGTAAGCTAACTTAAAGGCGCTATAGATAGTATAATTAGACTAGGCATAACGCGCGTACGTGTAGGCAAGCAGTAAAAGTAGACTCTAAATAATATCTCGTGTTGTATTGCTCTACATAAGGCCAAAGTGGGCTGTTTTGCGCTAGAATAGGGTGGTTTTGGTAAGGGCTTGGCAAAAGTGATGCACGAACCCGTGTGATGCACGAACCCGTGAGGTACGTTATACTTAAAAGAATATATTAGGGAGTACTATACTAGATAGTAGGGCCGCGTTGCATCTAGTAAATATCAAGGAACTACTTGTACTAGGCTCTTTTGTACCTGCTAGAGAAGTAGAGATAGTAGAGGCAGGCACTTAAGCCTTTTTATTAGCAGCTAACGAACTTGTGGGAGCTGAGAAGAGGCAACTGAGATTGATCAAATGGAGTGAAATGAGTGTATTGATCACTAAGGGTCACAACAAAGCGTCTAATAACTACTAAAGAGACATAAGACGATCTGGCCCGTTTATATAGGTGCTAGCGGGGCCGTCACGTGCAGCAGCTTACTAGGATTACATATTTAACAGGGTGATCCGCGTGTCAACTAAGTGTCAATACTCTAACACACCTCCTAGGTTAGTAAGAAACTATTAATCTAAGCTATAAGCAAGAAGTTAATTCTTACTATATTAACGTTATTAATTAAGAGGCCTCCTTATGATTATAGTTCTACTGCTTAATCTTTTATCTCTATTGTAATATTGTAATGTTGTTTTAATTAAGCAAGTAGCTTAGTCCTATAATAATATTAAAACATTAGATAGACTATAAAAATCGCGTAATTAGTCTATACGCAATCTAAACAAGTACTAAATACGTCTACTACCTCTCTAAAACTTTTAGCCTTACTCCAATATTAATTACTAATTCTTTTTATTCTTTAACGCGCTTTTACTACTATTAAAATAGTAAGTCTTGTTGCCTTACTGTTCTCTTACTAATTAGCTGCTAATCTTTTTAGTATAGTCTACTTATAATAGTAATAAGTATAAGCGTTGCTTAAAAAGCCGGCGCTAGCAGCGTAAGAATAGTGCTAAGTATAAGTATTGCGCGCGTTAAAGCTTATTTAATAATAAAATTTGGCAAGTAGCTAATTTTTAAAATAATAAATGTTTGTTGCTTTTGCCTTTTAATTTATATGCGCACTGTAAGACTTCTAGTAGCTCTACTTTGAAATCAATCTACTTAATTATTAAATTAAGTCTACTATTAAGCCCTTATTTAATTTTGAATTAAAATAAGAGCCTAACTAAGAAATTAAGCTAGCGTAAGAGTAAGACTGTTTAAAAGCTTATTTAAAAGTTAGAGCAAATTACTGCTTAAGCAATGTTAAGAGATTAGTAACATAATAATAGTAATAGCTTATGTACGCCTATTAGGCTGTCTACAAAGCGTAATACGCTTTCTTTTACTTAAAAGAAGGTGTTTATAAGCTCTTTAAAGATCACTACTAATTTATTAAGTTTTTACGTTTCTTTATATAAGCGCTATATAAGGAAAATACTTAATAGTTTATATACTAAGCGCTGCTTTAATTAAGTTAAGACTAGTATTTAAAGTAGCACTTGCTATAGTAGTTGCTTGTCTTACATATTCTATACTATTAACAATAATCTTACTAATTATCTTATAGCTATATATAAAAATAAAAAGGTAAGTCTTTAATTATTTAAGCTTCTTGCTTAGGCTGCTGACTAGTTTTTAGGAATAGAATAATAATAAGTTTTAGGTTAATAAGCTTAAGCTGCTTAGTAACATTATTACTTACTATTAAAAAAATTAATAGCAGCGTTCTATTTACTAGAAAGCCTTCTACGAAGAAGCCTTTAGTTGAAGATTACTATACTTAAAATATGTTGTCTTATAGTTTTGAAGCTTAGCTTCTACTTCTTGCTCCTGCTCTAGTAAGCACTTTTAATTTAGGATATAAGCCTTATAATACTGCATATAATTCTAGTTAACCTATAGTATAGCCTACTTAACAGCTAGCTTATAATTTATAATAGCTCAAGAAATAATAGCTTTAGCTATAGTAGTAATAGCAGTATCTTCTGCGTTAATTAATACTTTAAAAACAACATGCCTATAAAATACTATTCCTTTTTGCTCTATATTATTGCACTGCAAATTATTGTCTTAACTACTATATAACTTAATTATATAGGCATGAGTATACTAGGGTGAGCTAATAATTATCTTACAATTCTATATTTAAGAGTTATAGATTAGATTCTTGCCTTTATGCTGCTTGCCTGCGGACTCTAGCTATACAAGCTAATATAGCTAATAATATACTTAAGCTTACTAAGGCTTAAAAAGCTAAGTAAGACTTACTAATAAAGTCTAGTAAGTAAAATAGTTTTAATGCTTACTCGTAAGCTTATTTTTAGTTCTTGTCTGTAGTTTTTAGTTAGTTTTAGCTTATTAATTTTTTGCTCTTTATAAGCAATTAAGAGGAGACTTAGTCTAGTTTATAAATATTACTACTTATAACAAATTTGTTGTTTATTAATTATTATTACCTTTAATTAATTACTCAACTTAATGAGAGTTAAGTAACTACTTAAACTCCTTAGACTATTGTTAAGTAAGTAACTTAGTTAGTCTATTAGCTAGCATAATTATTATTTCTAAATACTTAACTTAAAATAATGTTTTAGCAAATCCTTGCTGTAGCTATATATTTTATATATTTACATGTCTTAAACAAGTGCTAATCTACTTATTCTTTCTAACTATAAGACTAATTATTTATTAATTATTATACTAGACTGTCTAAACTTCTTTTAAATTAAGAGACAGCTCGCGAAAAAGCATTTAAGAGCTATAGCCTTCTTAGTAGTTTGCTTAAAAGCAAGTAGCTTAGCTTTAGTAGTTAACGTAGTTACTATAGTCTGCTAAGCTACCTTCTAAAATATTTAACTACTATATAGAATAGCTATATATTTATAAAATAATAGATACGTCTCTTGATTATTTTACAAAAAAAGCGTTGCCTGTAATTATTAGGTCTAGGCTATTATAGTTTCTATATTAAATTGCATTCTATTTTATCTAATGGAAGTATCTAATTACCTGTTTAATCGATTTTATATACTAATTACTAGAGTTTATAGGGAATTATAAGAGCTTTAAGATTAAGTAAGCAATATTTAGTTATAGCATAATAGCTATGTACAGCACTAATTTAACTTTTTCTTAGTAGGCCTTAATCTCTTTCTTAGTTGCTTTGCTAGTGTTCTTAATTAGCTTTTCTAATAGCAGTAAAGTCTTTAGAAAGCTACTATCTTCTAGCTTAAACTTCTTTGCAATCTTGTTAATATACACATTATATATAAGCGTAATTATTTGCTTTTTTCAATTTTTAAGTACTCTAAAACTAAAAAACTATTTAACCAATTCTTGTTTCTATATCTTGTACTTATTTGTAATTTTTAGCTAAAGATTTAATACTTTTTGCTTACAATCTTTTGCAAAAAGTAGTAAGATATTATTTATATAAAATAAAACTAAAATCCGCCTTTTTTAATTGAAGAATAGGTAAGGCTCCTCTAGTAAGGTAATTAGTCTAATCTCTTGCAGTAATCCTAAAAACTCCTTATACTACAATAGTGGCGAGTCTTATAATTTATAAAGTGCGCAGTTAAGCTGTACACACTCTCTAGGCTTCTTAAAGCTATCTAGTATTTTACAAATTACTAGATTGTCTACTATAATTAGCGTATTTAAAAATGCTTCTACAACATTATATTGCTTAATCTCTAGATTATTCTTAGTAGCAATAGCTATTGCTACTAGAAAGACTTAGCTGCTAACGTAGTAGCTTAAGTTAAATTAATTAAGTTTTCTTTTTAAAAATTACTTTTTATAACAATCTGCGCCTTGCATTTAAAGAAAAGGCTATTTTAATTAAACTTGTAAGTCTAAACTTACTTCAAAAGTAGTAGTTAATTATTTACTTTTTTTTTAGTATCTTAGTCTAAGTCTTATTCTTACTTAACTAATTAATTTTATTCCTGTAAGTATCTTTTAACATAGCCCGTATTAGATGCTAGAGCAACTACTTTTATAATCTTAGTAGTTTAGGTAAGTTATTGCAATACAAATAAGTATTTCTTATATTTAGTTTATACTTAGTAAGCAAAGCTACTATAACTATATAATTAAGAGTTTTATAGCTTGCTTAGTCTTCTTAGGTTACTTAAACACTTAGCAGGTAAGTATTATAGAAATTAACTTATAATAACTCCTTATAATCCGCGATTAATACATTAATACTACTTGTGCTTCTACTCCCTAGTTAATTATTAGGATCTTAGGTTATGTTCTTATACTTACGCCTGCCGCCTAGCTTACGCAGTAGAAAATAAAGATCTATAAGCTAATTTAGGCTTTTACTAGTAATTCTAGCACTACGTTTAGTAAGTAGAGGTTAAGCTTGTAAATGCTTACCTTGTTTGCTATTAGAGGCCTAGGATCTTGTACTATAAAATAATCTATGCTTTGTAGCTTGCTCGCTCTAAGCAAGGGTCCTATTGTGACGAGCTAGCATGTTAGAGTCTTTAGGCACAGACTGTTAAACTAGTAATAAGTTTCTAGTCTTATCTAGATTAAGAGGCCTTAAGCCCCTAGATAGTAATAGGTTAGCTCTTCTAAGCGTGCGTTTTGCTATTTAACTATTAATTACTCTGCAATTAATAGCATTATTGCTTCCTAAGGTTTCTTGTTTAGAAGTTAGTTTTAGGGTAGTAAGACTAGTCTCTTGCTGCTAATTTAAGTAAATTCTTAATAGTGTACTAGCCTTGTGCTTTATTTACTTAGCGTCTTTTAATCTACTTTTAAACTTAGTAGGCAGGCCTTCCTTACTAATTAAAATAGTAGATAGATTACTTTTAAGGTTCTTAGTAGTTAGCTGCGTTTTTTAATCTGCTCTATTTTAATAGGCTAGGAGGGCTTGCAAGCTATCTTCTAGATTAACTAGCTTACTATTATAATGAATTTTTATAATTTTTATTACTTAATTCTTTAGCAGCTCTTTCTCGCAACTTTTTTTTATAAAACAACAGTTTATTAAAGGTTATATTGCGAGTAGTAATTACCTAATTAAGGGGCGGTACTTATATATAGTATATGTTAGAGGCTGAATATCTAACTAAATAACTAATATAGCCTTAAGAATTAACTTTAAATTCTTAACAGTCTTGTCTAGCTGCCCTCTTCTTATCTAATAGATGGGCTTAGCAGCTGTACGCGTAAATTCTACTCTAGTCTAAGCATAGATTAGCAGTCTAATGTCTAATTTTAGGTAGTTAATAGTATTAGAAATATTTCTTAAACTATTCTTTAAGCACTTAGTTAGAGGATTAGTAGCTATGAATTTTAGAATTGCTTATGCTATATAAGTAAGCCGCCGCATTTATAATTACTAGCTAAAGCTTAGCTAGTAGATTTACACTTATGTGCATCTTAATTAACTTTATAATTAGCTCTTAACTAGCTCTTATTACTAAGCTGTTAGGCTTATAAGTGTATAGTAGTAGTGTTTTAATTACAATTTCTTTTTCTATTGCCTATTCTTTATATTTTAATTGCCCTCTCTAAGGCAGTGTAGCAGTATTGTTGTTCTAATAAATCTTTATAATTTCTTACTAATAGTTCTTCTTGATTTTTACAGTAAAGCCTTTAATTATAGGTATAATATTATTTAGTGTCTTTAACAAGATATTATAGTTGTATAGCTTGCCTAAGTAGTTTTCTCTAATAATTAGTGTCTATTTCTTAAGTAGTAAACTTGTTAGGAAATTAAATAGATCTTATAAAATTTTATAAACAAGTTAAAGTAATCTTTTTTTTAGTTGCTATAAAATTACTTATAAGGCATAAGCTGTTGCGTAATTCTTATATTTTAATAACTTCTTGCTAGTAATTTTAACATTTTATGCTTAGTAGACTAGAGCTTTAATAGCTTGTTGTCCTAGGTGTCCTGATTATTAATGCTATAAATTATTATTAGTAGTGCGTACTTAGGGTTTCTTAAATTGTGCTACAGCATTTACTAGCAGTAGTTAAGTAATGTAACAAAAAAGTTACTTATATTTAACAAAAATGATTTAAAGTAAAACTTCAAGTTAATTAAAACAACATTCTTTTTAATTGTTCTAAAATATATAGTGTAATTATATTCTAAGTAATCTATACTTGCCTACTTAATGTGATAGATATTTGCGTGTTAGCTAGATCCGCTAAACTCGCTTATTGTTAGCTTGCCTACCTGCAATTATACTTATAAGGGGCTCCTCACCTACAAAGATACCTATAGGTATAATTACTTAAAATATACACACGTTATTATTTAAAGCTATCTTTTACTATCTTCTATAGTATAAAGCAAGTACTATTACTTAAAGCTACCTCTTACACTTAAGCTATGCTTTAGAGACAATATTAACGTAGAAGCTTAAGGCAAACTTAATATTAATGAGTAAAAAATTAGCTATTTTAAAGCTAGCTTTGCTATACAAGACTTTCTTGAGTAGCCTATTTTTTATTTTAGTAACTAAAATAAATTAAGTGCCTATTTTAATAGTTTTGTTCTTGAAATCTTTGCAATAGGTACCTAGTACTAAGTAATTTATAATATTAACTAAGTAGACTACTACTCTAATATCTATAATTATACAAAGAGACAACATATAAAAAGTTAAAGCCGCGCTAAACACGTTTAAATAAATTTCTTTAATTAAGTTCCTTAATTTAATTAGTGCTAAAACTAATAAGCTAAAGTATACTCTACTTAGTTTATTAGTAGCTAATCTGCTAGTGCTAGCCTTCTAGCGTTTTTTTTAATCTAGGTCTATAGTGTTGCCTATCTATTGCTATTCTATTGCTTAACAATCTTCTTTTAATTATTATCTAACAGTTTAATTAGATCTTATTAGTAGAGTTTAATTCTATAACTGTAGTTTAAAGTTAAAAGTAGTTGCGTAGTGTCTAGAAGTGTTTACTTAGCTTATAGAAGTAAAAGTGTAATTGCTTACTACTTTTGCTTAGCTGTAAAATATTCAATAATTACGTTATTTTTACTTTAGATCTAGTTTAAAACACTGCGTGTTTTTTCTCATTAAAGAAGTAATTGTCTAATTCTGTAATAAACTACTAAAAATCTTGCTTAAATTATTAAAAGATAACTAAGCTTTTCTAAGCGCTATTACTTATACTAGCTTACTACGCTTTTTACGCAACTAGTCTAGTACAATTTTAGTGCCTAAACTATTTAAAAAATTAGTAACTGCTAATAGCCTAACAACTTTAAAGAGCAAGTAGATTATTACTTATTAATATAAAAGCTACTACTTAGTAAACTAATACTTAAGGCTTATTTGTCTTTAGTAAGCCCTGTCTAAGTAAGATTTGTATTACGCTCTAATTAAATACTAAGTATTCTAATCTATAAGTGCTAGATTCTTCTTTAGAAACTTAACTAAGGCTTAAAAACTAGTAAAGTTTTAAATAACTATGCTTATTAATACGTTTAACAGTAAGTTAAGATAAATAGTCTTGCTAATTCAATTTTTAATATTAGTAATTTTAGCAACTTTTTTGATCTACTAAGTAGTCTATACTTTGTACCTATTAACTAGCTTACTATAACTATCTTTTTTTACTTAGTATTAAGGACTTAAGCCTTATATTAATATTAAGTAATTTTATAATTATCTTATTCTTGTGCACTTGCTTTAGGTAGTAGAGCTACAGGCTCTTTAATATCCTTAAGCAATTTCAAATACTAAAGCTTTTAGTAATTTATTAAGCGCACGTCTAAAAGATTAAAGTTAAGTTAATTCTAAATACTTTTCTCTAAGCAGTGCAGTCTTAATAGAGTAAACTAGGTTAGCTAATCTAATTAAGCTCTAAAGACTACCTCTAAGGAAACAAGTAGTATATTAAAGAGGCCTATTTTAGTAAAATACTTATAAAATTACAAAGTAAGTTATTATTAAAGTGTGCGCAGGTTAATTAGTTAGTTAGTCAGTAGCTATCTTAGTAATAATAGTAACCTATAAGCTAAAGAATAAATTAGTAAGAGGTTAATTGTATAATTAGTAGAAAAGAGGTATAGTAGCTGCAGCAATCTGCTAGCTATGCTGTAGAAGAAAATAGAGAAGAGTAAAGTAATAATTAAATAGTTAACTCTCTAGCTTGCTAATTGCGCAGTGAGAATTAAAACTATAATTAAGTAGCTAGGCTTATAACTGTAAGAACTAAAAAAAAGCAACTAAGATTAATTAAATAAAGTAAAATAAGTGTATTAATTACTAAGAGTTATAATGAAGTATCTAAAAACTACTAAAAAAATATAAGACAATTTCACTTGTTTATATAAGTGCTAGCAGAGCTATCACGTGTAGTAGCTTACTAGAATTACCTAATTAATAAAGTAATCTGCATGTTAACTAAGTGTTTATACTCTAACAGAACTTATATACTATAGTAAGTTTTAAATAGAATACGTAGCAAGAAAACTCAAGACTTTACGCTTATAGAAGTAGCAGTTATTAAAAGTTTTTATTATAATATTATTTTGGAAGCTTGCCCACCTAAAAAAGTAATCTAGTACTTAGGCCTAAATAATACTTTCTACTGAAGTATATTAAGCAAAAACGTTGTACTAGCATATCTAAAAAGTTATTTTAACTTTGTATTTTTTGAAATATAAGCTTCTATACCCTTATCTAAAGCTAATGATAAACGTAATACTTTTTATTAGAAGCTTATAAACTACTTATCTAAGAAGTAACTTAAAAGTCCTTTAGTATGCCTGCGTAGAGCACCTAGGTCTTAAAGTACTAGAAGTACTTATTAACACAGCATAGGGCGTAAGAATTAAAACAAAAATATATATTAAGTATAAGTACTATACTTAAACTTATATAGATTAATTTATTTTCTAAAGACTAAAAAAACCCTTTTCTTAACTATGATAAAGAATTTTATAAGATTTAATTAAATGCCTAAAAGACTTTTAGGAAAGCAATAGATATAAGTAATAAAGAAGGCCTATAGTATACGTGTGTTAGAGTATATAAAAACATACTGCTATAAGAGTAAGAGATTACTAGAGACTAGATTATGCAAAAATAAATTTAGTAAAATAATAATTTTATTATTAGTTAAATATAACAACTATTAGTAAAAAAAGAAGCCTATTCTATAGTATAGTACAAAAGCTTAGCTGTTAAGTAAAGAAATAATAAACAATATCCTCTTTTTATAAAATACTAAATAAGTTATATACCTTAAAATTAGAGAGTTAAGCGCTAACTTATTATATAGTGGAGTATTACCTTATACACTAGCACAGGTAAGAAGTAGTAAAATATATTTTTACTTTTTTTCTCTATCTTTATTGCAATCTTATTGCTAGCTATAGGCTAGCAATTGCTATTTAATATGTTTTCATCAGTGTTATTTTCTTAGTACTTTAAGCAAATTTTTTTAACTTTAATTTTTGCTTAGTAGTTTAAGCTTTTCTACTCTAAGCGCTTAGAGCGTAGACTTTATTTACTTACTATTTAAATTTTATTAACTATACACAATTTTTTTTTTAACTCTTACGTCTAATTAGTAAAGAGTAGCTGCTTTTGACTTTTTTAAAAACTTTATTTTAACTATAACAACAACTACTACCTTTAACACCTTAAAAGATAAATATACTAGCATAAACCTCCTCTTTTTGTAAGCTTAGCTTTATTAAGCTTTACACTTTGTAGAAAAAAAAGAAGAAAACATTGCAAAAACAAAAGAAATTAATAAAGAAAATATAATTTAATTACTTAAAACGCTACTTAGAATTAGCAGATCTTATATCTTTATAGTAGCTATAGAGTTTAGGTGTCTAGAAAGCACCTAAATTTTATAGGCTTAACAGTTCTCTCTTTACACACCTAATAGAGGCACACCTTTACTATATTTCTATTTCTTACTTCTTTAAGCGTTTACTTTAATAATGTTCTTAAGTAGCAGTTAAAGTGCCTAGTTTAAGTAAAAGTATAGTTGTTATAGTAGTAGCAGGAGCTTAGGTCTTAAATATTAATTCAAAATAACTATTATAAGGCTGCCTAGTTAGAGTTAAAGGTAATAAGACGTTATTTAAAATTACTATGCTTAATTAAAATAAATACGCAGAAGATGCTTTATAAAAGAAAATATAACAAGTTTTTTACTTTTTTAAAAGACTTAGCGCTTATTTACTTTTAGGCTAAGTTTTTTCTAAAAGTACTAGAAGGAATTAGCTTAAAAAAAATTATTATTTTATAAATTTTCGTTTTTTATTATATATAAAAAGTTCTTTTTATTATTAGAAAAGTATAATTAGCTAGAGAAACCTTAAACAAGATTAGTATCAAAAGTGTTTTTTCTTCACTTTTGTACTACAAGCTATAAGTTAAGAATTTACTATATAATATAGTTATAACATTCTTTAATATATTTATTAATTTATTCTTGAGTAGCATTTTATAGTATATTGTTTAGCTCCTTATAGACAAAAGAATTAGCCTATTTAGCTTATCTTATAAAGGTTTTCTAGAATTAAAATTTATACTTAATCTGTACATTTATAGAAAATAGCTAGTTAATTTTTCTAAACTTGTTAAAATAACTAAAAAAAGAATCAAAAGTAGTAGTAAAGTTATAGTAAGCCTTGCAAATTTCATTATAAGTTCTTATAGTAAGCACTTTTATTATACTATCCTAGACTATAATAAACAAGAGAAGCATAGTATAGTAGTTATAAGTAATTAGCCTAGTAAATCTATAAAGTTAAAAAAGTGATAAAATTTAAGCTTATTCTTTTTTATAAATTTGCTTTATTTATTTAGCATTAAGAACTACTTTTTATACATTTCTTAGCTAGTTAGTCTTATTTTCCTACCCTTTAATAAGACTATTTAATAATTTAATACTTGTATTCTTACGCTACTGCAAGTACGCTAGTATATACTTATAAAATCTTAGTAGTATCTCTACATTGTTATCTATATCTTTATTATTAAATAAAATACTGTCTTAAATCATTTTTATATTAAAGCCTTTTATTATTATACGCTTAAAGTTAAAGTTCATATAGTTAAAGTATATCTAATTACTTTTTTTAATAAACTTAGCGTAGTAAAAGTAGAAAATTAAAATATATTCTTTATAAAGCATTACGTAATATAACTAGTATTCTAAGTCTATACATATAGCTTATTAAATAAGCATGTAGTATATATTACGTAACTACTCAAAGTTTAGTTTTCTATTTATACGTTATAAATAGAACTTATATATTTTAAAAGTTTTTATAATAATATTTTTCAAACTACTATGCTATTACAGCTATGTGTAGGCGTTAGTAATAATGCTTTCTATGCATTAGAGTTTTTCTACCTATAGTTAAAACTCTATAGTATTAATAATCTTATCTTAAGTAGGGATAAGGTAGAAATCAAGTTAAAATAGTTAATATTAGTAGCTTAGCAGATCTCTATCTTGCTTAGTTAGGTAATATCTGCTAGTAAAAAGCTTAGAGATAACAAGATTAAATTAGAATTTCTACTAACAGCTTTATTTTATATATAGTTAAAGCAGATACTTATTAAGTATATTAGAAGACATAGCTCTTTTAAACAGACTTATAACACTTGTAGCAGTATATTAATAAATAAAGTATACTTAATTATATAATAAGCTATTAGAGTTATATATTGATTCAATGTTAACTTATTAATACTATTTTTTAATAACTTTATTATAATTAGATCTTAAAATTAGCTTCTTTGCGTAGGCACGCTTAAGTAGCTCAAATAACATTAAAGTAGAATTTATACAGTAGCATTCTACTTTAAAAATCTTAGTCTTTTAGTTTATTATATTAGGCTCTTTATCTACGTAAGTATTATTATTAAGCTTAGTATCTAGTTATATAGCTACTTATTAGTATACTAGTGTTGCCTTTAAAGCACAAGAGCTTAGTAGAGGTAATAAAGTAAGAACTAGTTAGTTATTAGTCTTAGCTTTTATACGTCCTACCTAGATGTTATTAGTATAACGCTTTTATTATATTATAGTTTTTCTATTTATAATTTTAAATACTTTAACTATTATATAATTATTAGCTCTACTTTCTGCTAATGATTCTAAAGATCGCCTTAGTTACTTAGTTAAAATTAATAAACTACAACTTCCTAAAGTGGGGGTCTTAAATACTATAAAGTTACTATAGCTATTAATAAATTAAGCTTTAACAAATTCCTTCTAAGTTCTACAGCTATTAAAATAAGTACCTTATATATTAGATGCACCTACACTTTTATTGCTTTATAGTAATTTAAGTCTTTAAGAGATTACGTAAAGTAAAGCTAATTAGTTTTAAAGTTTTTTAATATAGCTATATACTTCAAGATTTTTTACTAGAAAGCATAGTAAGAGTTGCTATTCTCTTTATTTTTTTTAGCCTTAGCGTTAGGGCATAGTTTCTGCGCGCTATAAGTTATATTATCTTTTTTAACTTTTGTAGCTGCAACAATCTTACACAAGTTCTCTTTTTACTATTTACTAATATCTAAAAGTAGTTCTTTACTATAAAAGCTTTTTTATATAGTAAAAGTATAAATGTCTTTGCATAGTAGCTTAATAGTCGCATAGTTTACTAGTAATATGTAGCGTTTTTATTTTTAGTTTTTTTGCGTTAAGACAGTGTAGTGCTATTATATTAAAAAAGTAGATAGTATCTTTAAGAACTATGCGTTGTAGTACAAAAGCTATATTTATTAATTTTTAGTAGTTAATTAGTACGCAAAGTATATAAGTGCTAATATATTCTTTAACCAATTTTATTACTAGCTTTCTTACTATTAAAAATATATTACTTAGTTCTTTAGCCCTCCTATTTTACAACAAAAATCCTGCAGTAATAATTAAATAGTATTTTTAGAAACTTTTAACACTACTATATTTATCTATAAGTTTTAAAAGTTAAGTATACAAATTACCTACTTCTAAAACAACTTTAAAGATAAAATTAAATTAGTATAAAGTACGATTAAACTATTAACTTATAATAATACTCTGTTGCTGTAAAGTGTTAAAAAGAATCTTGTCTACTAAAGTTTAGATATCAGTAACTCTAATACTATTGCTAAGTTTTATAAGCTTTAGTACTTTATCTTATTGTTAAATAACTTTAAAAGTTTAGTTTATAATATCGTTTTCTTTTTTTGCACTTAGCTTTAAGTTTTTAAAAACTTTTAATAAACTTAGTGTTTAAGGTAGTTGCTGCTATGGCTACTTGCTCTAAGCTTTATTTAATAGAGGCTAAAATATTACTTAAGCAGGTTTATTAGTAGTGTATATATTATTCTTAGCCTTTATTAGACTAAGAAAAATGATATTACTGAAATTATTATCTTTAAAAGCTAATACTTAAGTAAAAAAGTAGTAAAGTTAGCATAAAGAAAAAGTTAGTTAGTTAGTAAAGTTGTAGTTTAACTTTATGTATAGTAGCAGTATACTACTAGTAGACAAGTAAAAGTAAAAGTAAACAAAGTCTATATTACGCTAAAAGAAGTAAGTTTTGTAATAAAAATATTTACTATTATTATTTGTTGCTTTACAAGTGCGAGAAATTAAGTATAGTATTAGTATAGTAGTAAAGTATTATAAGTTTATAAAATCTAAGTGCTTATTGCATACTTAGAATTTATAAAATAAGTAGCTAGTACCTAAATTTTACATAAGAAATTAGCAGTTAAAAGTAAAGGCAAATACTAATAGTATAGCATTCTTTTTTTTTTCTAAAAATATAGGCCGTTTTATAGCCTAGAGGTTGCTAGCTGTAGTGTTGTCTTAAAAAATACTTAAAATAAGCAAGATCCTGCTCTAGTCTAGCGTTAATCTTTTAATTAATTATAAAAAGCCTTTAAATAATCTAATTTTCAATCTTATTAGAAAGAAAACTCTAAAAATTAAGTTTTTCAAAGTAAAGTGTATAGTCTTCAAATGTAGTAGACTAAAGAGTACTATAGTTAATCTTGTCCTACTTTACATTCCTAACTTCAAAGCCTTTATAGCCTAGCGCAAATTATTTTTAATTACAAACTTTTATAAGTTTATTATAATATAATTCTTTTAGTAAATAGTTAAATTTAGTAAGTATACTAATGTATTAGTTAGTAGCTTTTCTAATATGAGCAATGCTATAAGTGCTAAAATTAGCAATATCTGTTACTAGTAAAAAGGCAATAATAAGTAAGCTAATAGTAGCTAGCTATGTACAAGTAATAATTTGCTGAAAGTTTTATAAGCTATCTATTTTAGTAAAGAAAAAATAGCTAGGCTAAGAAAGTTATATTTATCTTAGAACGTTTTAATTATATTAATTTTGTAATGTTTTTATAATAGTAGCTACTCTATATGCTATACTACGCTTTAGTACTATGCTATTAAGATGTGTTTTATTATATAACCTTGTTAAAACTCTTCAGAAGCTAAGAAGTTAGCGTTAATACTATTACTGTTTACAAGGTGCTAAAGGTCTAATATTAGGAGATGTAAAATAATAGCACCTTCTAATTATTAAGCTATAAGTAATACGTTTTATATACTCTTTATATCCTCTACTGCTAATAGTAAAAGTTAGAGCTTATAAAGTTTTTAATCTTTAGTAAATTTGCTTACATTAAGCTAATATAGGTTTTAGGCTTAAAAGTTAATACTGTATACTTATAGTAACTTAGCTAGGCTAACTAATTGCTACTTTTTTCTAGTAAAAGAACCTATAATAGTAAGCCTTTATTAGCTACTATATAAAATAATATATTTCTTAAGCTAGTTTTGCGCAACACTAAGCTTAAAGTTAAAGCTAGTAATAGCATTAAGAGTTGTAGAACGCGTTATGCCGTCTGTAATATTATGCTAATAATAAAATTATCATTAGTATCTCTTGCTTGTTTTTATCTTACTAGTATAGTTAGCCATATTTAAGTTTTTGTAGTACTACTAATAATTTAAAAATACTAAGCTTTGTACGTTGTAGTACGTCTTTATTTATATTATAGAAGGTTACTACGCTAGGTTCTTTGTACTCGCAGCCTAGGTAGCGTCTAATAATACACTAGAAGGGTAGCTCGCTATTTTAATAGCAAGAGGACTAGTAGTTTTAAGTTAATTTATAAAAAATAAGCAAGATTTTAATTATAGTAGTATACTTCTAGATGCGTAATCTTAAGGTGGCTACAGAAGTTATTAAGTAAATATTACCTTTTAGCTTAAAAGTTATTTTTCTAGTCTAAAGGGGCCTTTTCTTAGAGGAGGCACTAGTTCTTGCCTATTATTGTTATTGCTATTGCTCCTGCTAGCTAAGGACGCTTATATTTTAGCTTCTACTAAATTATATAGCTGTTGCATTGCTGTAGTAGTTATAGTTTCTATTACTTAATCTTAGTGTATTACGCTAGTGCTTGCCACTTTTTTTATATATCTTGCTATTATAAAATTGTAAATAGTTGCTGCTTTAAGAGTTATTAGTTATAATTAACTTAGTAAGCTAGCTTATTCTATTGCGCTGTACGTGGCTTAAAAATAGTTAAAGTTAAAGAAGAGAAAGTAATAGTCTACCTAAAGAGCTTCTTGTCTCTAAAGCAACTAGCTTAAAACGCACAAAACTATTAAAATTACGTTTAATTACTAAAAAAGCTTGCTAGAGGGTATATATTATAATATAAACGCGGTGTTGTGTATTAAGGTGTAACAGATCTACAAAATCTAAGTGCTTTTAGTATACCTAGAATTTGTAGAGCAAACAACTAATATTTGTATATAATATAAGAAATCTATAAACAAGTAGCTAAAAGTAAAAGTAGATACTAATAGCGCAGTATCTCCTCCCCTTCCTTAGAACATAGGCTGTCTAGTAACCTACTAGTTGCTTGTTGTAGTAGTGTTAGAATTAGAGTCTAAGCTACTAAAATCTTGCATATACGCACAACGCTCTTCTTTTATAAAACATTTAGTAATAATAACTTAAAAATAAAAATTATTTCTTGTTTAAGGAGGTAGAGGTATTTATAACTTAGTAGGTAGCTTAGGTAAGTCTAAAGAGGCTAGAGCATTTACTATCAGGCTAGTTTGTTCCTAATACTTAGGATTTTACAGCTTTATATTTCTTTAATCTTTTTCTATAATATCCTGCATATATTATTATGAAAAAGGCTTTAATTGCTAACTAGGTGTTATGTGCAGAAAGCGCGTACTACTAACGTCTTTTAAGTAATAAGTTTCTCTATTAAGTTTAGTGTTATAATTATAATATAGTTCTTACTACCTTCTATTTAGCTTGCGGTTTTAAGACATATTAACTTCTAAAACTAAGTTCTAAAAAAGAACTAAATCTCCTAGCTTTATATCTTTATGTTATATTTCTTTACAATTATTCTAGTATTTCTTCTTAGCAGCTTTTATGCAATGTATATAAGCAATAGCATTTTTAGTAAACTAATTTTTTAAATTTAGCTAAATTATCTATATAGCAAGTAACTGTGCATAGTTTTTTACTTCTTTAAACAAAAGTATTTACTATGTAAGCAGCATAAGCTTAATAAGAAGCACTAGGTTTTATTTTATAACTAGTTAGTATAGCAAGTAACCTGTTTGCTCCTATATAGAGATTCTATCTATAAGAAGAACTATAAGTAAGTTCTTAACTTAAGGTTCTAGCAACTTTGTAACAACATTTATAATTCGCTTATACTTTTCTTTAATCTTTTCTATAGCTTAAGGATTATATCTATATAATTAGACTTAGTTAATTCTGTATATCTTTAATAAATGTATAACTACCTTAGCAAAGTTAAGTTTTTTTTAACTATAAGTTTGTAGGCTATGCTTTATCTATATATAATGTTCTTATGTATAAACTTTACAATTATTTTAGACTAGTTGTTTAGCAGCGCTTTTGCTTTAAGCTAGCTGCTAAGATAGTTTTTTACAATTATAAGAAACTTCTTCTTAAAGCATTATAGCATATATACTATATTAATAGTAATAGTTTTCTAAATAGCAAAACTATAGGTGTTAGTAAGCATATTAACTTTCTGTTTATAAAAATGCAGTTAACAGCCTAGGTAGGTTACTAATTTCTTTTATACCTACTTATATATTTCTTTCTACTAGTATTGCTGTGTAAGTATAAAATATACTATATTACCTCCTTAGTATCTAATCTAGGTGTGCATATTCTATACTGCGGCTGTTCTTGAATTTATATTATTTACTATTTATTAGATTGTAATGTTCCTAGATGTCTTCTTAAAAAGTATGCTATTTTATATAAAGAAGTTTAATGCTTACTTTTTCTACACTTGTAGTTCTTGTAGTTCTATTCTCTTTAGAGTCTTAAAATTAACTAAAAACTAAGTATATTACTCTAATTTCTTGAAAACTTTTAGCAAAGTATTCTAGCTTGTTGTGCTAGTACTAGTGCATTAACATTTCCAATTATATAGTCAATAAACTCCTTTAGGTTTTCTTTAGGTTTAAGAGAAAGCTTTTAATTATTAGCTTTTAGATACCTAATTAATGCATCTGTAACAACGTTCTTATTTCCTAGTATATACTTAATACTAAAATATTATAAGGGGATAGTTAATATTTATCTATTTATAATAATTCTCAATTATTAATTAATAAATAATATAGTTAAGCAATAAGAGTTGCAGCGTTAGTCTCTATAGTAGAGCAAACACTATAGAAATTAGTATAAAACTTCTTAAGAGCTTACAGCACAGCTTTATATTTTAACTTAGTAGAGTGCTATTACTCTTCTTAAGCTAACTATAGCGTGCTTTTAAACTATACTAGGTGTTATTTATTATTTTTCTTAAGTTGCTCTATGCAAGCCCCTACACTTTCTTTACTAGTATTAGTTATAAAAAATATTTTATAGTTCTTAGTATTAGTGTAGTCTTAGTTTGCAAGTGCTAATATATTACATATTACTTATTTTAGCGTATATATTACTATGTCTCATATATTTTTTTTATTTAAGAAGAGTATCGTCTTGTAGAAGTATAAATAGAGGTTTAGCAATCTTAGTAAAGTCCTTTACTTATATACAGAGGGGTGACACAAAAAAAGAAATCCAAAAAGCTATTTTTTTTAAAGCTTTATATTTCAGTAACTACAAGGGCTACACTAGAAAGAGTTAGTGATTTGAAAAGCCAAGAACCTCTTCCTTAGGATAGGCTGCTTAGTAAGCTGCTTAGTCAGCATGATTGCACTCAATTTTTGCAGTGAAAATACCGGTTCAAAAACTTAAGAATATATTACAATGTAACTTTTTTTTGAATGTGTAAAAATCGCTATAATTTGCATGTAATAGATAACACAAGCTAATCTTAGTCTAGTATAAGTTTAAAGGTAATTGCACAATCAAATGTTAAGTAATAATAGAGAGATTTTTTTTAAAGTTTTTTCTTAATAAATAACTACAATAGCGTACTAATACTTAGTGTACCAGCCCTTAGCTTCTTTTACTTGCAAATAACGCCTTAGCAATAATAGAATACAATTATCAATCGCCTTTTGAGGTAATTAATCCCATTCCTCCTTTATAGCAGCCTTTGAGGCTGCTATACTTTTCTTATTATTTCCTATACCTAAAGAAGCAATAGGCCTTTTAGCTAAAGCGTTTTTCAGCAAAGCCCACACGTTTTCTATAGAATTTAGATCAGGACTATAGGCAGGATGCTTAAAAAGTAATATCTTATTCCTAGAAAACCAAGATAAAACTTCTAGAGTTTTATAAATCTTAGCGTTATCCTACTGAAACTTCCAGCCTATATAGAAGTTAGTAAGGTGCTTAAATATATAGGAAAAGACTCTAACTTTATAATTTAAATATAGAGAAATAAGCCTTTAAATAGAAAAAAAAAGTATATATAACTTACCTTTTTTTATCGCAGGTTTTACTATAGAAATTAAGATTCTTTTAATATAGTCAAAATACCTAAAAAGAGTAGTAATTAAAGGACTTTTAATTACTATTAGTTTAGATCTTCCACCTATCCAAGTTACACCCCAAATTTAGATAAAAAATATCTTGACCTATAACTAGACTAGTAAGTATTCTAAAAGTAGATCAAAATAACAAAAATATTATAAATATAATACAGTTTATTATTTAATAATTAGAGTTTCTTAGAACTTACTTATATCTGTTGTAGAAACAATTTGCTTTCCTATTCTATTATTGTGCTTTGTTCAATAGTATTCTATTCTAGCACCGTGCCCACGCTTAATAGCAGACTCGTCTAAAAATATAACTTTATAAAAGTTTATATTTTTAACGTTTTTAAGTATTTGCTTGGCGTAAATTTAGCAATTATAAGCTTTTTCAGTGTCTAAAGGCGTCTTTTTTCAAGAAATATAAATAGAATAGTTCTCCTTTTTTAGAAAGCGTTGTACGCTTCTAATTGAAAAATCTACACTATTTTCTCCTAAAAGACGTCTAGAAGGCTTTTCTAGTATATTACTAATAGAGGAGATAGATTTGTTGTGTAAATATAAAGTATAAACTTGTTGTTCAAATTAAGAGAGATTGCAAGCCATAGAGGAGATAATATGAAAATAGAAAGTTAGGATAAACAAAAGGAGTAAATTTATTATATTTTTATTAATTTATTATGTAATTAGTGCTTACGTAAGCAACCCCTATTTTTTATCCTTTTATTAAACTATAAGGAAATAAGAAACATTACTCCGAAACTTGCTCACATCATGCTTACGTAAGCCAATTAAACTTATTTTTTTTCAGCCCTTTTTATACGTTCACAAAAAAGATATGCCGAAATCTATTTTTGCTTTTTTTTCAACATATTTTAAGCGAGATTACAGGCGCAATGGTGCTGACTAAGCAGCTTACTAAGCAACCTATCCTGAAGAGGAGGTTCTTGGCTTTTCAAATCATTAACTTTTTTTAGTATAATCCTTCTAATTATGGAAACATAAAGCTTTGAAAACTATAACTTTTTTGATTTCTTTTTTTTATGTTACCTCACTGTACAATAACAGACATAGATGCTTACAAATAATTACACTTCTCTTTTATTTTTATACAGTAGCTAGTTTATAATCTTCTTAACTTTCTTTTATTCAGGATAGTAACCTTAAAGACTAACTTTATAGCCTACTACTTTAAGTCTTTTTATAAAAAGGTAATACTTTTTTTTTAAAATAGTGCCTTTAGCTTGTTAATTTTGAGCTAGCACCCTATCTAGTTACATAATACACTTAAGAATATAACGTTGCACCTCTAGCATAAATTCTTCTCTGCTATAGTTAGTCTTAGAACCTCTACATGTAATATTATTAATAAAGAGTATAGTAATAGGTTAGTAGTCTTTTAAAATCTTTATTATAACCCATTAGAATGCTGCTACAAAGTTAGTAGTGCCTATAACAATTATATATAATTGTATAAGTCCTATAGGCATTTAGAATACTGTTATATTTCTGCTTTTTAGGTGTAGTGTAATCTAGTTGTACTTAAAAAATAAGTCTATAAGTAAGATAATTTTGCATTCTATAAATTTCCTAATAAATTTATCTGCTGTTAGTAGTAGGTTTATATTTAATATAGTAACAGCATTTATTCTTTGCGTATTGCTAATCTATTAAACACCTTTATTCTTTTTCAGGACTAGGTGCTATAAGTTGTAATACTAACTATTACATTGTTCTTACATTTCTTTATTTAGGCAGACATTAACTATATCTACTACCTACAGCTTTAATGCCTTTAAAATAGCAAAGCCTTGCACTTGCTAAGCTTTATGTAGTATTGTCTATATCTTATATAGTAGGTATATATTAAGATAGATTCTTCTTAACTACTTAAATTACTATAAGAGAGCTTCTTCTCTATTAAGGAGCATATGTATAAACATCTCTTTTTCTATAGGCTAGAGGTAGTCTCCTATATATAGTTTATTAATTTATTCTTTAGTAAGTCTTATTTCTTATAAGAAAGTAGCATATCTTAGTTTAAAGAGATAATTATATAGTCTCGTGTTAGGATTGTAAATGCTTCTTTAAAGGAGTTAATGTTCTTTAGCTTTTTCCTTTTAGTCTTTTTATCTAAACTATATTAGTATCTCCTGCTAAGAGATATTAATAGGTTAAGCTTTCTTATTTATAATCTTGTATATAGTGTTAGAATTATAGCGTTATTAAAAGCTTTTAAATAATGTCTCTTATAATTATTACTAGTTTAGCTTATATATAATTAAAAATCTGTTAAGACTATAGTTTGCTGTAAAGTTGTCTAATCGCCTAACTGCGTTTACAAATACTTAGTTTATTAAGACTATGTAATTATTCTTCTTATTGTTTGTGTACAGTATGTTAAAATTGCTAAATCTAGCTGTTAAATTTAACTATACTACTTTTTATATATACTTTACTATAGCTACTTATAGCCTATTTTTTATTGCGTTAGTAATTACTTGTACTTATATATTACCTGCTGTTTCCTTGTCTAAATTATTAATAAAAGCTTTATTCCTAATTGTCCACGCAGAGTAACTTAGTAAAAAATGAAATATAATAAAAACTACGTTTTTAGTGCTGTCTTTAAAAAGAACTTAGTATATAATTTATCTAAACCTATTATACTGTATTGCTATCCTTACATATGCGCATTAAGGTCCTCCTAGAATTATGGATCTAGTAACATTAGTAATAATTCTAAATATAGTTTTAATGGAAACAGTCCTTATTTAAATAAGAATATTAAATGCTGTTCTAAAAAAAAAATTTTAAGTTCTATCAGCTAAAGTAATATTAGAAGATGGTTGTTCTAGTTATTATTTTATTATTTTGAATAGTATCTTTTATACCTATATAGAACTAAGTTTTAGAATATTTATTTATGCTCTAGTGTTAATTTAGCACTTTAAGAACTTGCTATTAATAATAACTTAGTATTTTAGCAAGTCTATTCAAGTAAAGACTTGCCTAATTTTTTTTAGACTTTTTAAACCTTTTTAGTAGAGATATTAACTAACTTATAAATTTGAAAATTACCTTTTTTATACACTTTATGTTAAGTTTGTATATTTAATTGATGTATACTTATTGCATTATAACTCATACTTATAAAAGTTAGTGCAATAAGACAGATTTTATTAGTGGAGTGTTTTAGCCCGTGTAAGATTCTAGCTAATTAGTAGTTAGAATAAACTCTAGGTGCGCTAAATTACATCTAGATTCTATAATTTCTTTACTAGTGGTAATTAAGTGTTTCTAAGCTATCTACAATACTAATTTTATTATCTAGAAAGTTGCGTAGTTGTTTCCAAATATTGTCTTGCCCTATAAAATTAGATATAGCAACCCCTTTTACTTTTTATCTAAGTAAAGTAGTTATAATGCAGTTTAGCTAACTTTATCCTTGCTATCAGTGCTATAAATTAGCTAACACGTTATTATCTTGCTAAGATAACTATAGTAGTCTAATAATTAAAAATAGTGTATTATAAGCCTAACGTATAAAAAGTATTTTACTTTATACTTCTTTTTATAGAAACTGCATATTTATAGGCCGTAAGTTAGGGATTAGAGTATTACTTTAAATTATTTAATAACTTTCTTAAGTACTTATATTTTTGCTTAGCTTTCTTTATTTTTTATTTTTTTATTCTGGACACAGTTAATTTCCTAGTATAAAGAAAAGCTCTTTCTCTTTAAGCGTATAGCAGCATTTAACTTAGAGATATTATGCAAAGCGTTTTGTCTACCTCATAGTATAATATTAGCAGTATTAATAATATTTGGCTTATTAATATATTTATCTGTAGTAGGATTATTTAGTTGTTTCTAGAGCTGTTAGAACTACTAGAGAACATTATTATAGTAACTTTAGTTTATTAGACTAGTTGCTACGTTTACAGAGCTAAAGGCTTTACCTTTATACTTTAATTCTAGTTAAAAGTCTCTACTTATAAACTTCTTAGGTATTATACTAAAGGTAGGTTACTTAAGTACTTTGTTAGTAATATTGTAGAACTCTAAGATTTTTACCTTTAACTCTAATAAGACTTAAGTTAATAGTAGCTATCTTAGGATTTCTCTTAGATGTTTATATAGTAGCCTAAAGTAGTAAGTTCCTTTTTTAGCTGCAGTATTCTAGTTAAAACTAACTTATCCTATCTACTTTAAGGCGTAGTATAGCTTACAATTCTTAAGCAAATATTCTACAACATTATATATATAATAGAGAGTGTTTATCTTTATAGTATTTAAGTATATAGTACTTATCTTGCTTAGTAGCCTCTATTGTGTATTAGTAATAAAAAAACTATTATTTTATTTACTCAAAAGTTCTACATTTGTTGCTTTTGTAATAAAGTATATGTAGTTAGTAGGTTTTTTTAAGAGTTTATTAGTTGTAAAGTACGCTTTAAGTATGTTAATAGTAGACAACCTAAGCTTTGAATTACCTAAAAACTTAATAAAGTCTTTTACTTTTAAGTTAACTTCTACTAGTATACTTAATCTTTTGTATACTTTGCTAATTTTAACTACTACCTTTTTTACTTTTTCTAAATTATATGTCGTACGCTAGTTAGATAATATAATTTAGCGCATTTCTATATCTGCGCCTTCTTGTTCTAACTAATAAACCTTATCTAGGCTAGTTATCTTTTTATAGTAAGATTTAAAAAAGAAATAGATGAAATCTAGTTTGTACTTATTCTAAATATTACTCTTAGAAGTAATAAGTACATAGTACATAACTACCTCTTTTTCTAATTATAGTAAGCTTTAGAAAAAGAGAATACTTTCTTCTTTTTAAAGGGATTTGCTTATTCTTAATACATGCATTAGCAATAGAAGTGAAATAACTATAGTTAATTACTAGCTTTAGCTAATTTTGAATATATATTTATAAATATAAGCTTAAAAGTAAAATCATTTGCTTATTTTAATAGCAGTATTTTTATTTTTTCACTGCTTTTTTGTATTTGTTTTTAACTTAGACTAAACTCTTTTTATATATTTTAGTAAACGTTTTAAGATGCAAAAAAGTAATACATCTTTATTAAAGAAATAGTTTAGTAGAATAAAAACTTGTATAGCATTATAAATACCCCTATTATTAGCTTATTTGTTAAAGTTTTTTATGAATTTAGTAATATGTTTTTTAGTAAAGACTAAAGTATTATATCTTAGTTAAACTATATACAACACTAAGTTATACGTAGATGTAACTATAGTATTAATAACTAAGCTTAATAGTGTTGATAGTAACTTAGGACTAGCAGTTGTAGGCCTAATAGAAAAAAGCATTTCGCCTTCTTGTTCTTAACCTAACTTCTAATTCTTTTTTAACATTTATAGTATTATAAAACTCCTAAAAGTTCTTTGTTTAGATAGTTAACAGTAGCTAGTTATTAATATACTAGACAAGGTTTAGTTCTGAAAAAGAATAAGCTATTTATTTTTAAAGTTTTTATAGTAAATGCTTAATTAGAAGTAGTTATATATATTCTTGCCTTTTTTGTACTCTAAATTTTGCTAGGTAGGCTCTAATTTTTAACTATGCTATTTTTATTACTAGTAACGTCTTCATTTTGCCAAACAAATACTTCAAATAAGTATTTTTAGACATATTAAGTTGTAAGCTTTTAGACTTATTCTCAGTTTTGCTAAATAAAACTTTTGCTTTTTATTATTAACGCATGTAAGCCTGTTTCTATTTTGCTAGATAAGTTACTACTTCTATTTTGCTAAGTAGACTTTAAATTAGCATTTAAACACATATAAGACTACCTTTATTTAACTAGATAGTTTGCTACTTTTATTTTGCTAGATAAACTTTAACTCTATATTTAATCACGCATACTATTATTATATTAGTAGAGTTTATTACTTTTCTTTGTTGTTAGTGCTAACTTAGGTAACAATGTCCTTAATGTAGTCTATAGTAGGAGATAGTGCTAACCCCCTAAAAGTATATCTAGTAGTAATTCTAAGAATTCTAGCTTTTTTAAAGTTTCTTTAAATTTTATTCTCTTGTAAGATTGTTATATTATTCTTGTAATAATTATGTACTAGTTCTTTTATATACTAAGTAGTAAAGTATGTTTTTATAGGCTTTGCTATTTGTACGTGTGTTAGAGTATATAAAGACATACTACTACAAGAGCAAGAGATTACTAAAGAATAGATTATGCAAGAATAAAGTTAGTAACATAATAATCTTATTGTAGGTTAAGTATAACGACTATTAGTAGAAGAAGGAGCCTATTCTATAGTATAGTACAGGAGCTTAGCTGTTAAGTAAAGGAATAATGAATAGTGTCCCCTTTTTGTAAAATACCGAATAGGTTATATACCTTAGGATTAGATAGTTGAGCGCTGACTTAGTGTGCAGTAGGGTATCACCCTATGCACTAGCACAATAGTAGCAAGCTCTATGTATACATTATATAAGCAAAATCTATCTTAAAAATTATAAAAGCTTTTGGCTACTCTAAGGCACTTCTTAAAGCTTGCTACAAGCTCTAAAATATAAAAATTACATAAAATAATAGTTTTTTTAACGCACTTCTAGAAAGGGATGTTGCAATACTAAACATAGTGTAAAGAGTATAGTATTACTATTAAGTTTTTTTTACTAAATAAAGATAAACCTAATAGAGTTGCTAAACAAGCAGGCTGAGAGCTAATAACTAAATTAATTAAAATAAGGGTAAGCGTAAACCTACCTAAGAAACTCTAGCTAGTAATAGTTAAAGCTATAGTATAGCTTTATAATATAAGTCTTTTTTACGCGTATAGCTTGTGTTTACTAAATAGGCTTCTCAAGCAATAGAGTAGAAAGTACTTTAAGTACTACAAGCCTAAGCCTCTTAAAAGCCTTACAGCTAACATAAAACTAAATTAGAGTAGTATATACGCCTATAGCTGCTGCGCGTATCCCTTAAACAAAGATAGGGCCGCTAGGTAATATAGAAAAAGCTTTAAGACTCTTCTTAGAGGCTATATTAGTTATTTAGTAGGCTATAGAGCTTCTAACATATACTATATATAAGTTTTAGCACTTAACTAAGTAATTATATACGCAACGTTATATTTAACAAGACACTATACTACTAAGAACTAGGTTATAAGCTGCCTAAGCAGGACGTAGTCTTTATAGTAAACACTCTTAATAAAGATAGAATTAGTAAGCCCGTCTTGCGCGTTGGCCCGTCCACCTCGGTAAAGACGCTAAGGCTAAACTTAACCACGCCAACACGCACACTAACTCCTTCACCTACACTAAGAGAATAAGCTCCTATAGTATATTACTACGCTTACTAAACGTACACTACCTTCATAAGTAATAATATGCAACTCTACCTTGTCTTTAGCTAGTAAAGAAGGTTTAGAAAGTTAGGTCACTTGCTTTATTAACAGGAATCCTACCTATCATAGCTCGCGCTAGTAGGCAGACATAGATTGCAATTACTACAAAGCTAATTTAAAGTCTAAATATAGCCTTTACTCTAAGCCACTACATAAGAAGATATAAGAATGTAATATAAGGCCTTCTTATATCTTGAATCTAGATAAAAGGACTTTATGATTATAGTAACTAAAGAGTTAAGAATTGTGTTTAATATAAGGATGTACAACTAAAAAAGGAGTTAGGGCTACAGCATAAAATAGTAATAGAGAGTAGGTAACTATCCTAGCCTTCGTTTGTTTAGGCAGTACAGCTCTATCTCTAGCTCTAATCTTTTAGTTAGCTATTAGAGCTTTAATATTAAGCTAGGTTAAGAATAATAACAACAAAAAGCACTTAGTATTGGTTAGCTTATCTACTTTTAGTTAGACTAATAATATCAATCTAGCCTAGCTTAAAGAGGTTTTCAACAGAGAGGCTAGACAAAAAGCTTATTGAAAATACTATTTACTTTTTCTCCCCAGCTATGAATCTTATTTAATTATCATTTCGAAAATTATTACAATAACTATAATATTCCATTAGCTGTATTTTAGTCTTATTTAACTTAACTGCCTACTTAACTAAGCTTTTATTTTTTCTTTATAGAAGCTAGGGGCTTCTACTAATAGTGAAAAAAGACTTCTCTCTCCTTTTTCAGAGGGCATAGAGTACAGCTTTTAATCAGAAGACTATTAGAAAGTCTTTTCAACTAACGTGGTTCACAAGCGAGCGAGCGTATCCTCACCAATAATTATTAGAAGAAGTATTATTACTTGCACTATTAGTTTTCAATGCGTAGGTACAAGCGTTGTGTTTAGTCTACTTGCAACGCCTGTACTGCCTCTTTTTTTACACTCTCTTAACGCGCTCTTACTATTACTACAACTACTACCCGCCTATTTAGCTAATACTTTTTTTACCTTACTAACAGTAAAAGTCTCTTCTATTTATATATTTTACTGCTTATAGCTTTAATACTTATGTAATTTGTTGGAAGCCTCTTAAAAAGTAGTAATTAGTATCTAGCAACCTAACGCGCTTACGCCTTAAATTACAGTAACTTACTTATAGTTGCCTTCTTATATTTACTTTTTTTTTACTTTATTTCTCTAAGCCTGTAATAACTAACTGTAATAAAATTCTGCTTATTATAAAGCTAGTTTTGTTAAAGTTATACATATTTTTGTTTATAATACTCTCTTTCTACTTTATTACTTAAACTAAGTTAAACTATTACTAAATAGCTACTAAGTTTCTACAGGCAGCTTGCTAGTAATTATAAAAATAGCTTTAGCGCGTATAGAGCTTAAAAGTTTACTTAATAAAGTTATTAACTTAGTTCTTGTTAACAAAGTTGCTAGCGCGCTTATTCAATAGTTTATTAGCTATTACTTAAACATTAAGCTTTATAAGCGCAAACTCTTATATAGACTTTTTAAGAGTATACTTAACTATAGTTTTCTATTTTATAACTTGTTTAGGCGCTTTATGTTAAGTTTGCAGTTGCGTTAAAGGCGTATTTTAGCACATTAAGTAGATAAGTACTTTAAAACACGTTATAAATAGAAGTAGTACGTCTTTAGCTTTAAACACGTTGCAATTAGATATTAAAAAGAGCAAGTTAAAGATCTGCTTAAGTATAAGTATGTTAGGCGTTATGTTGTTAGGGCAATTCGCGTTTTTGTGTCAACGTTAACGCGTTGGTGAGGACACGCTCGCTCGTTTGGTGCCCTCGCTCGCTTTTGAACCACGTTAACTAGAGTTTATCTTCTTAATTCTAAGCTTAATTTTTTTTTTAATTTTTACAAATGAGCCTCTAGTTTAAATTAACATTCAGCTTCTGTACTAAGTGGAGTTGATTAGCTTAAAATTAGGACTTTTATACGCTGTTTAGTGCAAAACTAGAGCACTAAGAATGTAAAAAAGCTTTATTAAAGTCTATACTACATCTTAGCTTGAAATAGTATCTTTTGTAAGAAGATATAGAGCCTAAAAAAGGTTTTTTTTAGTTAAAAAAGATAGTAAAAAAAGAGATCTACTCTCAAAGTTAACAATCCTTAGAAGTACTATAGTAGTGCTGTTTTCTAGTTGCCTAGGAAGATCCGTTGGGCTTATTTATTTTTAAGGTGTCAAAGGTGATGGTTGTTGTTGTAGTCAAAATAGGGATTCCAAAAAAGTAAAAAGCAGCTATCTGCTACTAATTAGTTGCAAAAGTCAAAAAAAGATTATATATAGTTAATCAGATTCGCACAGTGTAGATAAGCTCTAGAAGGAAAGCTTAGACTACTAAGCGATAATTAGGGTTGAAGAAATTTGCTAAGGTACTAAAAAACAGCACTAGTTAAAACGTGTCTAACAGCAATTACTAGCCTATAGCTAGCAATAAAATTATAGAAGGATTGCAATGGAATTGCAATATAATACAATAGAGAAAAGAAAAAACACGTACGTACTGCAGCAGGAGTCTATAATACTTTATAAAGCTAAAGCTGCCATATATTACCTACTACTTCTCACTTTTTAAATAGCACTGCATATAAACAACTAACATATAATTTACTACACTATAATATAGCGTGTAACCTGTGTAGCATGTATATTCCTATTCTAGGCTTTCTTTTAAAAAAAGCATCCTTTGCTACTATATACCCAGTACCTAGTTTAGTCTAACTTAAACTACTTATGTAGACACCTAAATTTATGAAATATCTTAAAACTTAACTACCTAGCTAGACTTCTTAGTTTATAATAATCTCAAATAAGTTCTTTATTTATAATATTTCTATATACAAAAAAATGGTTAAGCCTTGATTTAGCTAGTTGTAGAAAGAGTACACAGTTTCTAGAGTATTTGCTAAGACTAGCGTAGTACTTAAGATCTATTACTTTAGTATTTATTTTTAAGGTGTCAAAGGTGGTGGTTGTTGTTGTGAAAAGTGAAAAGCAGCTACCCTCTACTAATTAGTCGCAAAAGTCAAAAAAAAGATTGTGTGTAGTTAACAAGATTTGAACAGTAGGTGGATAAGGTCTACGCGCTAAGCGCTTAGAGCAGAAAAGCTTAAACTACTAAGCGAAAATTAGGGTTAAAAAAATTTACTAAAGGTACTAAAAAACGACACTAATTAAAACGTGTTTAACAGCGATTGCTAGCTTATAGCTAGCAACAAGATTGCGATAGAGATAGAGGAGGAGGGTAAAGACACATACGTTACTGCAGCAGGAGCCTACAATACTTCTTTATAAAAGCTCCCTGCCTACTGCTTCTCACCTTTAGGATTTCCTACACCACACAGTACCGCATACGAACGACTCGCATACGAACGATATAATGCTCGGACTGTTCTTCTCCCCCTTCGACACGAAGACCGATGGCTCAATTACTTTAGTATCTTCTCTATTTATTGTGCAAGAGCTAAGTATAGAGACTAGAACTTAGCTTAAACAGCTATTGCAAGACGTTAAATTAGCAATAAAAAAAAGAAGGAAAAGAGGAGTAAGCTTTCTATTGTCGCGTTTATAAGTTAGTAAGCAAGGTAATAATAGTGTTGCTGCTTTACTTTATCTAGGAGCGCCTAGCAGTAAAGCAATAAGAATAGGCAGGAGAGAGTGCGTTAAGCTAGAAGGCAATTCGCGTCTTTGTTTTACTCTTCTTTATCTCTGTCTAAATATGCGACACACTAATTGCGTGCATGCCGAACCAGGGGGCATAAGCCTAGATACCTATTGTTAGCAACAAATCTTTTCTTTTAAAAGGTGTTTACAAAGTGTGTAGTCACATTAAAAGGTTGTTTTAAAAGGCCGAAGCTGATAGAAGAGGCTATATACCTTAAAATCACGTAGTTAAACACTAACTTAGTGTGCAGTAGGGTATTACCCTGTGCACTAGCACAAACCTCCTCTTCCTACAAGCTTAGCTCTATTAAGCTCTTTACTCTGCAGAAAGAAAAAGAGAAAAAAACTAGCAGAATAAAGGAAATAAAACAAAAAAAACATAATATAAGTACTTAGGTTACTGCCTAGTGTTAACAGGTCTTCTATTTATGTAGTGGCTATAGAATTTAGGTTTTTAGAGAGCACCTAGATTCTATAGGCTTAGCAGTTTTTTTACTACACACCTAATAAAAGCACATCTTTATTAAATTACTGTCTTTTACTTCTTTAAACGCCTACTCTAGCCAGGTTCTTAAGTAGTAGCAGTTAAAGCGCTTAGTCTAGGCGTAGGTGCAGTAGTAGTAGTAGCAGAAGCTTAAGCCTTAAATATTAATTAAAGGCAACTATAATAAGGCTGCCTAGTTAGAGTTAAGGGTACTAAGACGTTATCCAAGATTACTATGCCTAATTAAGAACAAACACAAAGAAGGCGCTATATAAAAAAGATTATAATAAGTTTCTTGCTTTTTTAAAACACATAGCGCTTATTAGCCTTTAGGCTAAGCTCTTCTTAAAAGGCGCTAGAGAGAATTAGCTTAAAAGAAATTAGTCTTCTACTTATTCTATTTCTTTATTATATAAGGAGGGTTCTATTTATAGTTAGTAAAGTAAAATTAGTTAAGAAAACCTTAAACTAGGTCTGCATAGAGGGCGTTTCTCTTTCACTCTTATACTATAAGCTATAGATTAATAATTTAGTGTAAGACGTAGTCGCAGTACTCTTTAATATAGTTATTAATTTCTTTTGTTAGCATTTTATAGAATATTATTAAGTTCCTTACAGACTAGAGAGTTGTCCTACTTAGTCTATCCTACAAGAGCTTTCTAGATTTAAGACTTATACGCAATATAGATATTTATAAAAAACAGCTAGTTCATCTCTTTAGACTTATTAAAATAACTAAAAAAAGTATACAAAGTAGTAGTAAAATTTGGGTAAGCCTTACAAATTTCTTTATAACTTCGTATAGTAGACACTTTTATTATACTAACGCAAACTATTACAGACCAAAAAAGAATAGTACAGCAATTACAAGTAGTTAGCCTAGTGAATTAACAAAGTAGAAAAAGCAATAAAATTTAAACTTATCTTTCTTTATATATTTGCTTTATCTATTAAGAGCCAAGAACTACTTTTTAAATATTTCTTAGTTAGTTAGTCTTGTCTTTCTATTATTTAATAAAGCTATGAAATAATTAAATGCCAGCGTCTTTACGCTAGTGTAAGCACTCCAGCATATACTTATAACATTCTAGTAGTATCTTTATATAGTTGTTCTTATCTTTATTATTAGATGAAATACAACCTTAAATTATTTCAGCACCAAGGCCTTCCGCTAAAGCATACTTAAAGTTAAAGATAATCTACTTAAAGTAAGTATAATTGCTATTTATAGCATCCCTAACGTAGGAAAAGTAAGAAATTAAAGTATACTTTTTACAAAGTCTTGCATATTATAGCTAACATCTTAAGTTAGTGCGTATAGATTATTAAATAAGTAAGTAGGACATCTTGTGTAGCTACTTGAGGTTTAGTTTTCTGTCTATGTATTATAAATTAAAGCAATATATCTCAAAAGTTTTAATAATAATATTATTAACTTAAGAACTCTTAAATAGCTATATATAGGTATTTGTAATAATGCTTCTTGTACGCTAGAATTCCTTAGCCTGTAGTTAAATCTCTATAATGTTAATAATCTTATTCTAATAGAGATAAAGTAGAGATTAAGTTTAGAGAGTTAATATTAGTAGCTTAGCAGATCTTTGTCTTACTTTACTAAGCAATACTTGCTAGTAAAGAGCTTAGAGATAACAAAGTCAAATTAGAATTTCTACTAATAGCTCTATTTTATATATAGTAAATGCAGACACTTATTTAACATATTAAAAAGCATAGCTTTATTAAAGAAACTTATAACACTTACAGCAGTACGCTTATAAATAAAGTACACCTAATTATATAACTAGTTGTTAAAGTTAAGTAATCGTCTAATATTAATCTTGCAATACTATTCCTTGATAAACTTGATATAATTAAGATTAGTAATAAGCTTTTTTATATAGGCACGCTTAAGTAGCTTAAGAAACGCTAAAGTAGAATTTATATAGTAGTATCCTATTTCAAAAATCTTAGTTTCTTAGTTTATTGTAGTAAGCTCTTTATCTATAGAAATAATATTATTAAGCTTAGTATCTAGTTACGTAGCTGCCTATTAGTATACCAGTGTTGCCTTTAAAGCACAAGAGCTTAGTAAAAGCAGTAAAGTAAAAACTAGTTAGTTATTAGTCCAAGCTCTTATACATCCTGCCTAGATATTAGTAGTATTACGCCTTTATTATACAATAGTCTTTCTGCTTGTAAGTTTAAATATCTGAAATATTATATATTTATTAGCTCTGCTTTCTGCTAGTATTTCTAAGAGTCGCCCTGGTTACTTAGTTATAATTAATAGACTATAACTCTCTAGAGTGCAGGTCTTAGACACTATGAAGTTACTATAATAATTAATAAATTAAGCTTTAAATAGAATCTTTTGAAGTTCTATAGCTATTAGAATCAGTACTGTATATATTAAATGCATCTATACTTCCTTTACCTTATAGTAATCTATATCCTTAAGAGATCGCGTAAAGTAAATTTAATAAGTTTTTAAGTCTTTAAATATAGCTATATACTTGAAAATCTTTAGCTGAAAAGTATGATAAAAGTTTTTTTTATAATCTTTAGCTTTAGCGTTAAGGTATAGCTTTTATACACTATAAGTTATATTATTTCTCCTAACTTTTGCTACTATAGTAATTTCACGCAAGTCTTTTTTTTGCTATTAATTAATAATTAGAAGTAATTCTTTGCTGTAAAAGCTACTTTATATAGTAAAAGCATAAATATTTTTACATAGTAGCTTAATAGTTGCCTAGCTTACTAGTAATATGTAGCGATCTTTACTTTAGTTCTTTAATTTAAGATAGTGTAGTGCTACTATATTAAAGAAGTAAGTAGCATCTCTAAGATCTATGCGTTGTAGTATAAAAGCTATATCTATTAATTCTTAGTAGTTAAGTAGTGTGCAAGGTATATAAATAATAGTATATTGTTTAATAAATTCTACTACAAGCTTCTGTACTCCTAAAACTATATTACCTAATTCTTTAGCTCTTCTATCTTGTGACAAGAATGCTGCACTTATCATAAATTAGTACTCTTAAAAATCTTTAACACTAGTAAATTTCTCTATAAGTCTTAAGAGTTAAGTATAAAGATTATTTACTTGTAAAAACTACTAAAAATATTAGGTTATATTAGTAAAAAGCACCACTAAACTAGTAGTTTATAATGATACGCTATTACTATAAAGTATTTAAAAGAGTTTTGTCTACTAAAGTTTAGATGTTAGTAACTTTAATGCGAATACTAAGTTTTGCAAGCTCTAGTACTTTATTTTAATACTAGACAACTTTAAAAGTATATTACATAATATAATTTATTTTTAATACTTACATTAAGGTTCTTAAAAAATCTTAATAGACGTAGTATTTAAGGTAGTTGCTACTATAGCTGCTTGCCTTAAGCCTTGTCTAATAAAGGCTAAGATATTACTTAAGCAGGTTAGTTAGTAGTGTGCATATTATCTTTAGCCTTTATTAGACTAAAGAAGAAAATATTACTTTAAGTGTTGTCTTTAAAAGTTAATACCTAGGTAAAAAGATGGTAAGTTTAGTGTAAAAAAAAAGTTAGTTAGTTAGTAGAGTTAAAGTTTAACTTTATGTATAGTAGTAGTACTCTACTAGTAAGTAAGTAAAAGTAAAGGTAAACAAAGTTTATACTGCGCTAAAATAAAAAGGTTTTGCAATAAAAATAGTTAATATAGTTAGCAACTGCTTTGCAAATGCAAGAAATTAGGTAAAGTATTAGTATAGTAGTAAGGTATTATAAGTTTACAAATTTTAGGTGCTTACTACACACTTAGAATTTTAGTAAAAAAAGATTTATTGCTAACAACAGGTATCTGGGCTTATGCCCCCTTGTTTAGCATTGCCGGCACGCAATTAGTGTGTCGCTCTAGCATATTTAGACAGAAACGAAGATGCGCAATATCTCTCTAACTAACTATCTTAACTAATAACTATTTACTGCTGACTACAACTTCTATTGTCTCTATTGCTATCCTAGCAGTGTTGCAGTTACAGCGTTTCTAGCGCTTATACTTAGATGTAAACATACAACAACAGCGTTACTATCTAAGTACAGCTCTCTTATCTCTAAAAGTGACTTAAAAAATCCTCCTACTTATTAGTTTATTCTAGCTACTTAATAGCTATTTTAACACGCTCTTACTCTTTGTAAAGCTACTATAAGATCTCTTTACTAAAGTTGTATTCACGCAGGAGAAGATTAGTAAGATAACACACTATTACTATACTTAAACTATTAACATGCGCAATGTATTTAATAAACTTGCTACTAAATAAGCTTTTTACAACTTTTATTGTACTTTAATATTTATAATACTAGACGCATTGATAAAGTGTTAATAAATAACAGAATTTAACCTCTACGTCTACTTAACTACTATAAAAGCTACTGCTAACAGCTCCTCTTTAACTAACTAAGGAGGCTGCTTAATAAAAGTAAACGCAAGCTTTATAATCTACTACTATAGCTTTTTATGTAGTAACCTAGTGAAGTCTAACTTTACTTAATATAAGCTATTAGTCTTTGTGTTAAATAAAAAAAAGAATAGTTAGAGTAACGTGCTCCACTATCGAGATGCGCACACTATCGAAATGCGCACGAAATACAGCAATCTATGTTTGCATGCAAATAACTTAACACTACAATAAGCTATCTACGCGTTTAATAGCTAGAATTAATTCTTTATTTCTGCTACATCCTTCTTGCATGTGCGCTTATTATGTCCTGCCTTACTGCAGTTCTTGCAGCGTTAGATACCTTCTACACTACTACCTATGCGCACTCTCTTCTAATGCCTCTCTGCCTTTAACTAGACCTTAATATCTTTTTACTTAATTATATCCTCTACCTCTAGTTATAATAGGGTTCTTTTTTTCTAAATTTACTTTTCTTTACGCTTTTTACGTTTAGATGCTACCTAGTTTACCTTTTTAAAGTTAGCTATTTTAGCCTTAAGCAACATGTGTAAGTATACTTTTAAAATTAATTTTTTTTTAACTTATAGTACTATCTTAATAATAAAATTAAGTAATAATTTTTTATAATTTATTATTTTTTTAATAATTAGCGTTATTTAAGCTTTTATTTCTTAGGCGTTGCTTAGTGTTTTAGGTTACTAAGAAGTAGGCTCTAGTGTACGTAGTAATAGCGTATAAGGCTGTACTTTAAGCCTAGATAATACTATATCTAAATTATATAGGACTAAGCTAGTTACTTTAAAGCTTAATAAGATGTTCTTTTTTAAGAACGCTTTGTTAAATACTAGCTTAAAAGTAGCTAGAAAGGCTTTTTTGTTAATATAGTAGATGTAGCTATCTGCTAAGCCTCTAAGTTCCTTCTTATACGCCTGCTTTAGCAGGGCAAAACAACTTATATTAAGTAGCTGTAGAATGTATAACAAGTGTAAAGGCATATAAAAAGTAATAATATTGCTTTTTTTATATAGATTTTAGAAGGCGAGCAACTCGTAGCTCTTATAACTATTAATAATTAGTAGCTAGTAACTACTTACTTTTTAAGCCTATATATACTAAATAAAGTGCTATAGCTATGCAAGACTAAGCTTATTTATTATCTGGCTATTTTTACTAACTTTTATTCTTTAATCTTTAAAGTTGTAATACTAGGCTTAGTTATAGTTCTTTGCTTTAAAAATTAAAAAAAGTAGAATAGACTACTCTATTGCGTTAATGCTAGCAATTAGCGTTGTCTACTTATAATTACTAGGCTAAACACTAAGTAGCTTAAGATTTCTCTTAGAGGCTGTTACTACCTTAACAGACTCTCTAACGCCTATTTAGAAGCTAGTTTTATTAAAATTATAGACGTTTTTATTTAGAATTTTATACTTAGCCTTAACGTTGTGTATAAGATTAAACTAGGGCTTAATAATAGCTAAGTTACTATAAAGAACTCTTTAGTAATCTTACTATTTTGTTAACTAAAATTGAATCTTAAGTCTTTAGCGTATAAGCCTATAGGTCTAGTTTTCTTTAACCTAGCTACTACTACGAGAGAGTGCTTTTATATATATTATAGTAATGCGCGGCTTGTCGCTACGTAAGTAACGCGTTAGATTTTATAGCTTAGATAGCCTAGAAAACTCTATCTTCAGTAGAAAGCAGTTTAAGATTTAGTAGTTAAGACATTGTAATAGAGAGTTGAAAGTAGTAGGGGCTTAGCAGAGTGCGCATTTCGATAGTGTGCGCATCTTGATGGTGGGGCACGTTATTATATTATTTATATGCAGTACTGTGTAGTGTAAGAAATCCTAAAAGTAAAAAGCAGTAGGCAAGAAGCTTTGAAAAAGTATTGCAGGCTTCTGCTGCAGTAACGTACGTGTTCTTACCCTCCTCTACCTCCTCTACCTCCTCCGCCTCTATCGCAATCTTATTGCTAGCTATAGGCTAGCAATTACTGTTTAACACGTTTTAATTAGTGTTGTCTTTTAGTACTTATAGCAAATTTTTTAACTCTAATTTCGCTTAGTAGTCTAAGCTTTTCTGCTCTAAGCGCCTAGCGCGTAGACCTTATTTACTTACCGTTCGAATTTTGTTAACTACATATAATATTTCTTAGTAGAGGGCAGCTGCTTTTCACTTTTTTAGAAAACCCATTTTAACTACAACAACAACCACCACCTTTGATACCTTAAAAATAAAGAATATATAGAACAAGCGGTCTATACCTAGATTGTCTATAGAGAATTAGTAAACGAGCAACTAAAAATAAAAGCAGACATAGTATAGTATCTCTTTCTTTTTTTATGAATATAGGCCGTTCTATAGCCTACAAGTTGCTAGTTATAGTAGCGTTAGAGACTGCTTAAGATTAGCAAGGGCCTGTTCTAGTCTAGTGTTTATTTTTTAATTAATTATAGGAAGCTTTTTAGTCCTCTAATTAGCAAGCTTGGTAGAAAGAAAACGCTAGAAATTAAGTATTTTAAAGCTGTGTGCATAGTTTTTAAACGTAGTAGACTAGAGAACCCTTTGGTTAATCTTGTTCTACTCTAGATTTCTAATACTAAAGTATTTAAACCCTAGCGCAAATTATTTTTAATTAAAAACTTTTATAAGTTTGTTGTAAGGTGATCTTTTTAGTAGATAGTCAAGTTTAGTAAGTAGGCTAATGTATTAGTTAGTAGCTTTCCTAATATAAGCAATGCTATAAGTGCTAGAATTGGCTTCGGCCTTTTAAGACAACCTTTTAATGTAACCACACATTTTGTAGACAGCTTTTTAGTAAAAAAAGATTTATTGCTAACAACAGGTATCTAGACTTATGTAAGCCCCCTTGTTTAGTATTGCTAGCACGCAATTAGTGTATCGCATGTTTAGACAGAAACAAAGATACGCAATATTTCTCTAACTAACTATCTTAACTAATAACTATTTACTACTAACTGCAACTTCTATTGTCCTATTTCTATTCTAGCAGTGTTGCAGTTGCAGCATTTAGTACCTATTCTTAGATATAAATAAACAACAACAGTATTACTATCTATATACAGCTCTCATATCTCTAAAGGCGTTTTATAAAATTCTCCTACTTATTAGTTTTTTCTAGCTACCTAATAGCTGTCTTAACACGCCTTTACTTCTTATAAAGCTACCTTTAAGTTCCTTTGCTAAAGTTGTATTTGCGCAGGAAGAGATTACTAAAGTAATATACTTTTACTATATTTAGAATATTAATATGCGTAGTGTATATAGTATACTAGCTACACTAGCCTTTTACAGTCCTTGTTGTGACCTTAACATTTATAATACTAGAGGCAAAAATATCTTAACTATAGTTATGTTCTAACCTCTACACTAACTTTATTACTATAGAGACTATTGCTACTAGCTCCTTTTAAACTAACAGAGGTAGCTGCTTAATAACAGTAAACGCTAGTTTGGTAATTTACTACTATAGCTTCTAGTATAGTAACCTAGTAAAGTTTAACTTTACTTAATTTAAGCTATTAGTTTTTGTAATAAATAGAAAAAAGAATAGTCTAAGTATTATATTATTTTGTTAGAGTATTGACACGCGGATCACCCTATTAATCAGGTGATCCTGGTAAGCTGTTTACGTGACGGCCCCGCTAGCGTCTATATAAACGGGCCAGATCGTCTTATGTCTCTTTAGTAGTTATTGGACACTTTGTTGTGGCCTTAGTGATCAATACAGTCATTTCACTCCACCTGATCAATCTCAGTTGCCTCTCCTCAGCTCCTACATATTTGTATACAAGTTGTTTATATGCGTTACTGTATAGTGTAGGAAATCCTAAAAGTAAGAAGTAGTAAGCAGGGAGCTTTTATAAAAAAGTATTATAGGCTTCTGCTGCAGTAACATACGTGTTCTTACCCTCTTTCTCTATCTCTATCGCAATCTTGTCGCTAGCTATAAGCTAGCAATTGCTGTTAAAAACGTTTTAATCAGTGTTGTTTTTTAGTACTTTAAGCAAATTCTTTTATCCCTAATTTTCGCTTAGTAGTCTAAGCTTTTCTGCTCTAAGCGCTTAGCGCGTAGACCTTCATTACTTACTATTCAAATCTTATTAATTCTACAAAATCTTTTTTTTTAACTTTTGCTTCTAATTACCAGGGGGTAGCTGCTTTTTACTTTTTTGGAAACCCCATTTTGACTACAACAACAACCACCACCTTTAACACCTTAAAAATAGATAAGTGCTAGAATTAGCAATATCTATTGTTAGTAAACAGGTGTTAATAAGCAGGCTAATAGTAGCTAGTTGTATATAAGTAATGTTAGAGTATTTACACGCGGATTACCCTGTTGATCAGGTGATCCTGGTAGGCTGTTCACGTGACGGCCCCGCTAGCGTCTCTATAAACAGGCTAGATTATCTTATATCTCTTTAGTATCTATTGGAGACTTTGTTGTAGCACTTAGTTAATTAATACACTTACTTTCTACTTAGGTAATTAAGTAATTGCTCCTTCTTAGCTCTTACATTTATAAGCCTAGCTACTTAATTATAGTTTGAATTCCTACTGCGCAATTAGCAAGCTAGAAGGTTAACTGTTTAATTATTAATTTACCTTTCTCTATTTTTCCCTACAGTATAGCCTGCAGATTGCTGCAGTTACTATACTTCTTACCTACTTAATTATACAATTAACCTTTTTCTATTTTATCTTAAAACCTACAAGCTACTGTTATTGTTAAAGCAGCTACTAACTAACTAATCCTGCGCTTTCTTTAATAATAACTTACGTTTAATTGTATAAAGTATTTTACAAATATACACTCTTCTAATACACCGCTTGTTGCTCGAGAGGTAATTTTTAAAGCTTAATTAGACTAGCCAACTTAGTTTACTCTATTAAGACTGCACTACTTAGAGAAAAGCATCTAGAATTAAGTTAACTCTAATTTCCTTAACGTGCGCTTAATAGATTATTAGGAGCTTTAGTATTTTAAATTGCCTAAAGATATTAAAGAGCCTGTTGCTCTACTACCCGGCGCAAGCACCTGAGAAAATGAAAATTATAAAATCACTTAACATAAATATAAGGGTTAAGTTCTTGATACTAAACATTAAAAAAAAATTATAACAAGCTAGCTAATGAGTATAAAGTATACACTACTTAATAAATAAGAAAATCTGCTAAGATAAATAATCTTAAAGACTAGATTAGCAAGACTAGATTAGCAAGACTGTAAATCTAGACCTGTTTTTAAACGCCTTAATAAGTATAATTACTTAAAACTCTACTAGTCTTTAAGCCTTAGTAAAGATTCCAACAGAGGATCTTGCTCCTACAGATTAGAATACTTAGTATTTAATTAGAGCGCAATATAGATTCTACCTAAATAAGGCTTACTAGAGATATATAATCTTTAAGTGTTAGTTTCCTAAGTAGTAGCTTTTATATTAATAAGCAACAATCTACTTGCTACTTAAAGTAGTTAGACTGTTAGCAGTTACTAATTCTTTAAACGCCTTAGGCGCTTAGATTACACTAGACTAGTTGCGCAAAAAGTGCAATAAGCTAGCATAAGCAATAGTACTTGGTAAAGCTTAATTAACTCTTAAAAATTTAAAAAAGATTGTTTCGTATTTTATTACAAAATTAGTTAATTACTTCTTTAAAAAAAAGAGAACACGTAGTGTTCTAAACTAGATCTAGATTAGAGATAGCTTAATAACTATCAAATATTTTACAGCTAAGCAAGAGTAGTAAGCAATTATACCTTTTCTTTTATAAGCTAAGTAAACACTTCTAAATACTACATAACTACTTTCAACTTTGAACTATAGTTATAAAACCAAACTCTACTAATAGAATACTGATTAAACTATTAGATAACTGTCGCATATATCAGCCACGCGCCATAGCCACGAGGCTTTAGGCCCAAGCGTTAAGGCCTGCGCGAAGCGCGCAGCGCCAAGTACTAAGGCTTAGAGCCTTCACGCCAAGCTTATAGCCTTCGCACTAAGGCTTCGAGACTTTACGCTAAGCTTAAATACTTGTATTTAATCTCTACCTATCAATTGCCGTGCTTAGAGGTATTTCTCTAAGCTCTACAATAGTCTCTACAAACTATAAATTTTTTTTTATATATATAAAGCGTCTTAAACGCTGTTAGAAAGAAGGAAATAATTATTTAGTTCTCCTAAACTACTGCTAGTAGCTCTTTTATTCTTTATTATTATAAGCCTAGCACTCTAAATTGCAGTTCAACTTCTCTCTGCGCAACTTAAAGTATACTAGCTGTAGTTTAAACTTTTTAATTTATTTAAATATACCCCTTAACTAACTAGCTAATTATCAGCACTATAATAGCAAGTAACTTTTTGCAAATTATTAACTTAGCGCGCTTTTTAGGCTACGTAAGCTAGACCTACTAGTATACTTAGCTAAAGTTCAATGCTAAATCTAAAGAAGTCTAGGAATATATTAATTTAAAGGCTATTGTACCTATTAATATATTAACAGGGCTGCCTCTAAAGCTTTTAGTGCTTATAGAGGACTCCTTTAAACAAAAGCTTAAAGCTTATAATATAAAGCTTCCTAAATATTATATAAGACACGTAAACTAGCCTATTAACGCGCACGCTCTTTAGCATATTTAGAACTAAGTCTACGCAACTATTAATAAGTAGTTACTAGCTTTAATTATAATAAAACTTATAAAGAGACTAAGCTAAACTTTTAATAAGCTAGTTGAGTAATTAAAGCTTAAACTAGCACTAACAAATGCTATTAACTAAATACTAACACGCTAGAAGTATTGAGCAAGCTTTAAAAAAGTAAAGCTTAGTACTATAAAACTATAAGCTTGGTATACTAAGTAGTAGACAAGCTAACTAAGAGCTAAGTGGCTAGAAATTTTTAATGCAAATAGCGCGCTTGCTGTATTCAACTTTTTAGATACTATAAAAGCTAAATACACTCCTAATTAGGCTAGTACTATCAAAACGCTTTACTAACAGCAATAGACGCTTAAGAAGGATTATCCTAATATAGACTAAATAGGTTAAGTATTCTTAAAGATACTCTACTAGCACTTAATTAGTATACTAAGCTTAGCTAGATTCCTAAAAGCTTATACTATATTAAGAAGCTTAAAAATTTGTACACCTAGATAAAGCGCTAAAAGTATAGGCTAGAAACGCGGCTATAAGTGCCTCTACAGAGATAACACTAAAGAAACGCATAAATAAAAGCTAGTAAAGTGCTTTAGACTTTTAGTAGTAATTAAAGCCTACTTAAAAGTTAACTTTAATATTAGTAAAAAGAAAACAAAGAAAACTTAAATCTACTGATATACTTACTAGTATAGAAAACTTTGTAAAGAGCTTATTAAAGCTAAAATTAAGATTTTTTAAAAGAAAAAAATTAAGTTAGACCTTTTTTTAAGTAGTATAGTTGCATTTTTAATTGATCTAGCGCTTTTTAAAGAAAACAACAGTCTAGGTATATACTAGACTAGTAATTTTAACACTTATATACTATTAGGGAGCACTATACTAGACAGTAGGGCCGCGTTGCATCTAGTAAACAGTAGAGAACTACTTATACTAGGCTTCTTTATACCCGCTAGGGAAGTAGAGATAGCAGAGGCAGACACTTAGGCTTTCTTTATCAGTAGCGAAGGAACTTATATCTTTCGATAAATTTAAAAAAAAACACGTAGTAATAAAACTAAGAACTTTACTCTTATAAACGTTGTAGTTATTAAAAGTTTCTATTTTAATATAGTTTTAGAAGCTTGCCTGTATAAGAAAAGAGTTTAGTACTTAGGCCTAGAAAACACTCTCTACTAAAGTATACTAAGTAGAAACGATGTACTAGTATAGCTTAAATATTGTTTTAACCTTTCTTTTTTTAAATATAAGCTACTGCTCTCTTATTTTAAGCTTATTATTAGTATAATACCTTTACTTAAAAGCCTACAAGTAACTTATTTAAAGAGTAACTTAAAGAGCCTTTAGTATACTTGCGAAGGAAACCTAGGCCCTAAAGCCTTTGAAGCGCTTATAAACGCAGCTTAAGGCGTAAAAATTAGAAAAATAGTATATGTTAAATGCAAGCACTGTGCTCTAACTTATATAAAGTAAGTTATATCTTGAAAACTAAAGGAGCCCTCTTTTTAACTATACTAGAGGATCTTGTAGGACCTATTTAATATACCTAAAGGTTGTTTAAGAGAGCAATAGATACAAGTAATCAAGAACGCCTTTAGTAGCAAGCTTTATATGTACATTCTATAGGCAAAAATAATTTTAAAGATTATAAAAGCCTTTTACTACTTTAAAGCGCTTCTTAAAGCTTAACATAAGCTTTAAATTGCAAAAATTATACAAAATAACAATTCTTTAATAATTTTTTAAAGAAGTACATTACATTACTTGCAATAATATAAAAACGAAGTATTACTATTAAGCTATCTCTACTATATACTTATAAACTAAATAAAGCTGCTCAATAAGTAGAACAGGAGCTAATAACTAAGTTAATTAAAATAAAAACAAGCGTAAACTTACCTAAGAAACTCTAGCTGAGTATTGTTTAGGCTATAGCCTAGCTTTATAAAATAAGTTTATCTTATGCGCATAGTTTACGCCTACTAAACAAGCTTCTCAAGCAATAAAGTAAAAGTTACCTCAAGTACTATAAGCTTACGCCTCTTAAGAGCCTTATAGCTAACATAAAACTAAATTAAAGTAGTATATATACTTACAGCTGCCGAGCTTATTTCTTAAATAAAAATAGAGCAGCTAGGCAAAATAAGAAAAGCTTTAAGACTCTTCTTAGAGTCTATATTAGTTACTTAGTAGGCTATAAAGCTTCTAATATATATTATATATAGGTCTTAGCGCTTAACTAAGTTATTACAACATGTAATATTATATTTAATAAAATACTATACTACTAAGGACAAGCTTATAAGCTGCCTAAGAAAGACGCAGTCTTTATAGTAAACACTTTTAATAAAAACAAAATTAGTAAAGCTAGAGAAGTACTTAAGCAGCTTACTAGTATTAGTTAAGTAAAAGTAATAATATAAAAGGCTTTACAACTAATAAGTAATTAGCTAATAATAGAGACTATAGAAAGCCTGTTACAGTATTTAACAAGTAGTACACTAACAGCATATAAAGAGCATTAGGCTAACGCTTTTTAAGGAATTTATGTAAGAGTAGAAAAGTCTTTTGAAACAGCTACTGACGCTTAAGATAATGCTAGCGCCTCTTTTACTAAAAGTACAAATGCTAGAGCAAGGCACCCTAGCTTAAAAAGCTATAAGTAGTAGTAATAAGCTGCTTAGCTCCTAAAAACTATAAACTACTAGTAGATTAAGCTTAATAGACGTGCTAAGATACTTATAGTTTTAAAAGAGAGTAAAAATTGCTTCTAAAAACGCTTAGTGCAGTGCTAAAATTTTTACAACACTAACTAAAGCCTTTTAGAATTCTTTAGCAAAAAAACTTTATAAAAAAAAGTATAAAGACCTCCTATAAGGATTTCTTAAAACTAAAAAATAAGGACTAACGCAGTTCTAATGTAGGGGGTATAGGCGTATATTGCCTATTATATAACCCCTTAAAAGCTCCTAAGCTTAAGGCACTACTCCCTTAGTCTTAGAATAATAATAGAGAGCTTTATGTATTGCAGGCTCCCGCTGCGGTAACGTACGTGTCCTTACCCTCCTCCACCTCCTCCACCTCCTCCGCCTCCATCGCAATCTTGTTGCTAGCCATAGGCTGGCAATCGCTGTTAAACACGTTTTAATTAGTGTTGTTTTTTAGTACCTAGAGCAAATTTTTTAACTCTAATTTTGCTTAGTGGTCTGAGCTTTTCTGCTCTGAGCGCCTAGCGCGTGGACCTCATCCACTCTCTGTTCGAATTTTGTTAATTACACACAATCTTTTTATAACTTTTGCGACTAATTAGTAAAGGGCAGCCGCTTTTCACTTCTTGGAGAAACCCATTTTAACTACAACAAAAACCACCATCTTTAATACCTTAAAAAATAAATAATAGAGAGCTAATTACAGTCTATGCTGTAATAGCAGCAGCTCTTAAGAATGTTAATTTATTTCAAATGCACTTTAATAATTTTCTAAAGCTTTTAAATAAATAGAAGAACCTTCATAATTACTAATATAGGGCTTTACTTCGACAGGCTAGCTAAAAAGAAATTAATACTCTACTTTTAAAAAGCACTTAGATAGAAAAGAAAATCTTAAAAGACTGTAAGCCTCTCCCTCTTAAATAAGTATTTACTTTCAAGCTTAATAAGAACAGCTACTTTTCTAAATACAAAGCACGTTTTATAGTAAAAAAAGACTTTTAAGTATAAAACTTACTATACTTTCTATACGCAGCAACACTAGCTACGCAATTCTTTAGGCTTACTATTATAATTGCAGCTAAGTTTAACATATAAATATACTAGCTTAATATTGTAGAAGCGTTTCCTAATACTAATATTAGCAATAAAATGATAGTCCTGTGCAACTTATTAGACAGTTATAAGTGTGTAGGTAAGTGTGTTAAGCTTAAAAAAGCCTTATACAGCCTATAAGACTTACTATTATTATAGTATAATAAGTTCTTAAGCACACTAAAGAAGCTTAGCCTAGAGGCCTTAGATAAAAAGCTGTGCCTTTTCCTTACTAAAAATTACGCGCTTCTCCTAATATTTTGTATAAATAATATACTTCTTATATGGTACCTTAAGCAAATTTTTTCGACCCTAATTTTCGCTCGGCGGTCTGAGCTTTTCTGCTCCGAGCGCTTAGCGCGTGGACCTCATCCACTCACCGAAGGGTAGCTGCTTTTCACTTTTTTGGAAACCCCATTTTGACTACAACAACAACCACCACCTTTGACACCTTAAAAATAAATACTTTTTATATATTATTAAACTTACTAAAGTAGAGCCTATAAGCTTCTTAAATCTATTAAAGACATCTACAAGGTTAAAGATAAAGGAAAGGCAAGCCAGTTTCTAGAAATAAGGATCATAAGAGATTGTAAAAAGCGCACCATATTACTACTACATAACACTTATATTAACAAAGTTACAAAAAAGTTTAACTTAAACGCCTTTAGTAGGTTTCTATAAACTTTTTTACCTTTAGAAGAGCTAGTTAAAAATCTAGAAGAGGCTTCAAAGCTTTAAATTAAGGCCTATTAAAAGTGTGTTAGTAGCGCACTATACACAGCTATTATACTACGTCTTAACGCTGCCTACGCAATTTCTAAGCTTTTTTACCTTTTTACTAACTCTTTAGAAGCTTACCTAAAGGCTGTAGATTACTTTATATAATACCTTTACTATATAAGGCATAAAGAGATTATATATAGTAATAATAATAATAAGAAGCTCACTATATATAGAAACGCGTCTTTTGCAAATAATCTATCGACTTATTAATCTTCTTAAGGCTATATTATTATACTTCTTAGAGGTCTAATTGTTTAAAAAGCAGCTTACTAAGTTACAGTAATAACTTTAACTACAAAAGCTAAGCTCCTTACACTAAAGCATATAGCAAAGAAGTTTATAGCGCTTAAAAGACTATTTAAAGAACCTAAGCTTATAGTCTTAAGAGCCTAAGAAATCTTTTACAACAACTAGTAAATATACACCGAGTTGTTAAAAACTAAGAAAGGATAACTACTAAGCTCTATAACATCAATATATAGAATATGTAGCTTTGCTAAAAACATACTAAAGGCTTATTTTAAATTAAGTATTTACTAACAGCTAAAATGCAAGCTAAAAGACTTACTAAGTACTTATTAAGGTAAAAGCTTAAGCACTTGAAGAGCTTATTAATGTAAAACGCGTGTCTTACAGAAGATTAAAAGAAAAGAGGAGCATAAAAAGAGAAAAAATAGATGTTGAATTATTAAAGTAGATTAGCTCTCTACCCCTAGGGAACTTATAAGATTCTAGGAGGATGACTCTCTTCTAATATGTTTTTATGTAACGTGGTTCACAAGCGAGCGAGCGCACCAAGCGAGCGAGCGTATCCTCACCAACGCGTTAACGTTAACATAAAAACGCAAATTGCCCTAACAACACAACGCCTAATCTACTTATACTTAAGTAGATCTTTAACTTGCTCTTTTTAATATCTAATTGCAACGTGTTTAAAGCTAAAGACGTGCTGCTTTTATTTATAACGTATTTTAAAGTACTTATTTACCTAACGTACTAAAATACGCTTTTAACACAACTGCAAACTTAACTTAAAACACCTAAATAAGTTAAAAGAGAAAACTATAGTTAAGTATATTCTTAAAAAGTCTATATAAGGATTGGCGCTTACAAAGCGTAATATTTAAGTAATAGCTAATAAACTATTAAATAAGCGCGCTAGCAACTTTTGTAATAGAACTAAGTTAATAACTTTTTTAAGTAAACTTTTAAGCTCTATACGCGCTAAAGCTATTTTTATAATTACTAGCAAGCTGCCTGTAAAAACGTAGTAGCTATTTAGTAATAGTTTAACTTAGTTTAAGCAATAAAGTAAAAGGAGAGTATTATAAAGAATAATATTTATAACTGTAGCAAAACTAGCTTTATAATAAGCAAGATTTTATTACAGTTAGTTATTATAGCCTTAAAAGAATATAGTCGAAAGAAAGCAGATATAAAAAGGCAACTATAAGTAAGTTCTTATAATTTAAGGCGTAGGCGCGTTAAGTTACTAGATACTAATTACTACTCTTTAAGAGGCTTTTAATAAATTAAATAAGCATAAAAGCTACAAGTAGTAATATATATTAATAGAAAAGACTTTTACTGTTAGTAAGGTATAAAAAGTATTAGCTAAACAGGCAAGTAGTAGTTATAGTAATAGTAAGAGCGCGTTAAGAGGGTATAAAAAAAGAGGTAGTGAATACTTCTTCTAATAATTAATATAGTATATTGTAATAGTTTATTAACTGTAAGGAAAGTGCGTAATATCGTGTTGACGTTGACGCGCTGGTGAGGATACGCTCGCTCGCTTGGTGCGCTCGCTCGCTTGTGAACCACGTTATCTAAAATGTTAACTAGCTTTTTTTAGTTATTTTAACTTTTTCCTCTTTACTCTTACGGTCCTCTTTAAAGGCTAGCCATCCGGGATGGCCATGCATGAAGGGATAGCGGCGCCATTACATACCTCCCTCTTAGAAGGGATGTACGGGATAGCAGGACAAAGACAATAGGTATAAGAATGTGGTAGATCTTATTATTACACTTGTTGTGGTCAACTTAAATAGTTCATCTCTTACACAGATTGTTAAGTAGTTATTCTATTATTTATAGAATTAGTATTGTTTACCTTTAGTTAACATCGATAACTCTTTTCCACCTGAAATCACTCCTACAATACCTCACGGACTACCGCATACATCAGCCTCGCCTTAACACGGACCGAGTCTAGATAAGTGTAGATAACCCCGTGTAACACTACTAAACAAAGCGCTCTTAACGCACTTAAAATAAGGCACGTTATAATACGCACTAGGTTTACCTTAGCGCCTAGAAGTTGCTGCTAGGGTCTTACCCCTGTAAGTAGTTTTAACTAGAGTTTTAACCTTACTTACACGCTTTCTAGACGTGCAGGCTAGTACCACACTTAAAGTAGCACTAGTTAACTGTGCGTAAAAAGCGCGTTTTAGAGGTAGCTACGCTACTAGCTTAGGCAGCAACAGCAGTGGCAAGGGTAAAAGCAGCAAGGCGGCAGCAGCGCGCGTAGAAGAGTAAGTAGCAGTATGAATAGTAGTAGCTTTTTATAGTTTTAATTTTTATATAAAGTTAGTAACTAAATAAAAAGAGTTCTAAAACAAAGCTAAAAGCTACTTAAAGGTATATAATAGCGTATAGTAGCCTAAAAAACTATATAAGAGTATAGTAATACTCATAAAAATAATTAGTATTACTTTTAAGAGATTTAGGCAAGTTTTTAGGTAATACTTATAGTAGCTATAGTAGTATTAAATACTAAGCTTAGAAAGCTTAAATGTTTACTATTATTTTAGCTTCTTGCGCTAAGCCGCGCGTGCTTAGCATATTATAAAACACGCTATAACTACATAGAGCTCTATATAGGTAACTAAAAGTCTTAGTTACTTAGGGGGTGTGTTGCATATATTAGCTTCGCGCCTTAGCTACAAGGCTTTAGGCCTAAGTATTAAGGCCTATGCAAAGCGCGCAGCGCTTAGTACAAAGGCTTAGAGCCTTTACGCTAAGCTTAGAGCCTTTACGCTAAGGCTTAAAGACTTTACGCTAAGCTTAGATATTTGCATCTAAGCTCTACCTAACAATTACCGTGCTTAGAGATATTCCTCTAAGCTCTACAATATTCTCTACAGACTACAATATTTCCTTTATATATATAGAGCGTCTTAGACGCTGTTATGTAAGACAGAATCAATCATCCGATTCTCCTAAACCAGTGTTACCAGCTCCCTTGTTCTCCACAATAACAATTAAAAGAAGATTGTTAAGTAACAGAATAGCAATAGATAGGCAACGCTATAGACCTAAACTAAGAATAAAGGCTAGAAGGCTAGCACTAGTAGATTAGCTGCTAATAAACTAAGTAGAGCATACCCTAGATTATTAGTTTTAGGCACTAATTAACTTAAAGAACTCAGTTAAGGAAATTAGTTTAAACGTATTTAGTGTAGCTTTAACTTCTTATGCGTTGTCCCTTTCTACAATTATAAATAGTATAGCAGCGGTCTACTTAGTTAATAGTATAGATTACTTAGTACTAGGCACTTATTGCAAAGATGTTAAGGACAAAACTGTTTTAGTAGGCACTTAATTTATTCTAGTTACTAGAATAAAAAATAAGCTACCTAGAAACGTCCTGCATAGCAAGGCTAGCCTTAAAGTAGCAAGTTTTTTACTTACTAACATTAAGTTTGCACTAGGCTTCTACGTTAATATTGTCTCTAAAGCATGGCTTAAGTAGGCAGGCATCTAGTAGTTAGAACATAATTAAACTATAAAATTTAGAACAATAAAAACAACATCTTAATTAACTTGAAGTATCACTTTAATTTCTTATTTGTAAAATATAAGTAACTCTTTTATTACATTGCTTAACTACTACTAGTAAACGCAATAGTACAATTAAGGAGACCTTAAGTATACACTAGTAATAAGGATCTATAGCAATAATTATTAGAACACCTAGAATAATAAGCTATTAAAGCCTTAGTCTACTGAGCGCAATATATTAAAATTACTAGCAAAAAGCTATAAAAGTATAGTTATTGTAAAATAGCTTATATCTTATAAGTAATTTTATAGCAACTAAAAACAAAATGACTTTAACTTTTTTACGCAAACTTCTAAAATCAATTCAATTTTCTAACTAGTTAACTGCTTAAGAGAAAGGTGCTCACTATTAAGAAAAACTACTTAGGCAAGTAATATAATTATAATATTTCGTTGACAACACTAGACAATAATATATTTATAAATAAAGGCTTTGCTATAAAAGTAAAAGAAAATATTTGCAAAAGATTTTAAAAGTTTATTAAAATAATAATACTACTACACTGCTTTAAAAAGAGTAGTTAAGATATAAAGAATAGGCAAGAAAGAAAGAAATAATGATTAAAACGCTACTGCTATATACTCATAGGCCTAACAGCTTAGCAGAGAGAGCTAGCTGAAAGCTAATTATAAAAGCTATCAAGATGCGTATAAGCGCTAATCTACTAGCTAAGTTTTAGCTAGTAATTTTAAATGTAGTAGCTTCCTTACATAAAATAAGCTTTACTAAAACTTAGAGCTACTAATCCCCTAACTACAGTAGGTGCTTAAAGAATCGTTTAAAAAATTTTCTAATACTATTAACTACTTATAATTAGACATTAGACTACTAATCCATGCCTAGACTAGAGTAGAATTTATGCCTATACCTGCTAAGCCTACCTATTAAATAGAATGAAGGCAGCTAAGCGTAATTATTAAGAATTTAAGGTCAATCCTTGCAGCTATATTTGTTATTTAGTAAGTTATTAAGCTTCTAATATATACTATATATATACATCAACACTTAATTAGGTAATGGCTACTTCTAATATAATTTTTATTAAATGGTTGTTTCATAAAAAAATATGACAAAAAAAAGCTGCTTAGAGATTAAGCAAATAATATTATTATATTTCTTCATAAAAGTTATTTAGTTAATTTTAAAAATAACTTATAAGTCCTCTTATCTATTTAAAAGAGAGTTGTTAAAGTATTAACACGCAGATTACCCTGTTAATAAGGTAATTTTAGTAAGCTGTTTGCGTAACGGCCCCGCTAGCGTCTATATAAATAGGCTAAATTGTCTTATGTCTTTTCAGTAGTTATTAGACACTTTGTTGTAGTACTTAGTTAATTAATACACTTACTTTTTACTTAGGTGATGAAGTAATTGCTCTATCTTAGCTCCTACAATTATAAACTAAATATAGAAAATGCTTACCTATATTACAATGATCTACCTAAGCTACTAGAATAAAAGAAACAATTGCTTTAGCATCCTATAAGGGCGTTATTTGAAGATACATACAGGAAAAAGATTAATTAGTTATGTAAAAATAAGACTAAGACTAAGACTAAAATATTGAAAGAAAAAGCAGAGAATTAACTAATATCTATTAAGTAAGTCAAGACCTTTAAGTCTATTTAGAATAATTTTTTTTTAATATAAGGCGCAGATTGTTATTAGAAGTAATTTTTGGAAAAGGTCCTGATTAACTTAAAATATACTGCTACGGTACGGGTGTTAGAGTGTATAAGGACATACTACTACAAGGGCAAGAAATTACTAAGGACTAGATTATATAAGAACAAGGTTAGTAAGATAATAATCTTATTATAAGTTAAGTATAAGAGAATATTAGTAGAAGAAGACGCCTATTTAAAAGTACAGTACAGGGGCTTAGTTGTTGAGTAAACTAATAATAAATAGTGTTCTTTTTTGTCATACATAGAAGAGGCTATATACCTTAAAATTATATAGTTAAGCACTAGCTTAGTGTGTAGTAGGGTATTACCCTATATACTAGCACAAACTTCCTCTTCCTGCAAGCTTAGCTCTATTAAGCTCTACACTCTATAGAAAGAAAAAGAGAGAAAAAACTATTAAAACAAAGAAAATAAAATAAAAACAAAGAAAAAATAAAAAATAATTACTAAGGTGGCCGCCTAGTATTAACAGATCTTATACTTATATAGTAGCTACAGAATCTAGGTATCTTGAGAGCACCTAGATTCTACAGGCTTACTAGTTCTCTTCCTACACACCTAACAAAAGCACATATCTACTAAGTTACTATATTTTACTTTTTTAAATGCTTACTTTAGTAAAGTTCTTGTATAGTAGCAGTCAAAGTGCTTAGTCTAAGTATAAGTATAGTAGTAGTAGTAGTAAGAGCTTAAGTTTTAGACATTAATTCAAAATGACTATAACAATGCTGCCTAGTTAAAGTTAAAGGTACTAAGACGTAGGCTGGTAAATGGGTATAGGTTAGGTTGTGGTTGGGGTCTAACGTAAGCTAACCCAACCACAACCTAACCTATACCTACGCTAACTTACGCTTAGCGTAGGTATAGGTTAGGTTGTAGTTGCATAGACTAGTAGTTGTAGTTATAGTTAGGTTGCATAGACTAGTAGTTGTAGTTGTAGTTAGGTTAAAATAACTAGTAGTTGTAGTTGTAGTTACACGCATAGACTATAGGTATAGGTTAAGTTATAGTTGTAGTTGTAGTTAGGTTGTAGTTACGTGCTATTTATAGTAATAAATAGCTATGTTAAATAGGTAAGATTAGGAAGAGTAAGCTAAGTAAGTACTAATTTAGTTACATAGTCTGTGCGATGCAACCTAACTACAACTACAATCTAACTTATACCTAGGCTAGTAAATAGGTTATAGGTACTTACGCGTGGGTATAGGTTAGATTGTAGTTATAGTTAGGTCGCACAGACTAGAGTTAAGTTATAGTATTTAATATTTATTACTAGTTAGAGTTAGGAGATAGTTAAAACTTTATTACTACAGTTAATTATTATAGCTTGTAATTATAGTAACAATTAAGCCTTAAGGCGCTGCTACTTTTATGCAAGAAGTAGAGGGTTCTCTTTTGTAAGCTTATTTTCTACTATGTCTTCCTCTAGACTACATGTACTATCTCTAGGCGCTAGGAGCTTAAACATATTATTAATTTTGTTATATAGTACTTTAAGGCTAATATCTTTATCTTATATAAAAAGTTTTTGCGTCTTGAAATTTAGGAAGAGAGTATTTTTAAAAACTATAATTTACTGTATAGTTAGAGCTAAAAGGTAATATTTTAATTACTAATAACATCTTTTGCAGTATTATAAACACGCTTAGTACTAATACTAGTAATTAGAATTGTTAATGCATTTTTTGCAACTTAAAATTGCTAAAAATAAGTATTTGTATTCTGTTGCTACTACTTTAGGATATTAAATAATATCATTAGTTTAATATAAGAAGTGCTAAAGTAGAATTCTTCTTCTCGTTAAGTAGAGCTTTTTATCTCTTCTTTTTCTTGTATAAAAAATGTTTAACTTAAAGTAGAAAAGCTATTAAAAGGCGATTAAGGGGCGGGCTTTCAAAACTATTTGCAGCTAAGTGTTCTTTTTAGGATAAAAGTAGAGACTAGTATTTAATTTATCTTTCTACTATTATTATATTAATTAAGATAGTTAAGAAACTGTTTATAATATATATATTTGTTTTAACGTTCCTATATAAAATCCCAGTTAGCTAATTAGCACTTCTTTATAATAACAAACTATAATAACTATACTTTATATATAGTTAGCTTTTGAGTTAAATCTAGAATAGCTGCGTAGTTAAATAAAAACTCTTACTTAGCTATTATTTTTGCGTAGTACTTGCTTAGTTTTTTTTTTCTCTTATTTATAGTAGCTTTTACTATTGCAGACTACTTTGTAGTACAACTTTCTATATTTTTATTAAAATTATTAGACATTAAGTTTATAAATTTATAAAGACAGTTATATATAAGCTAAGTATATTAAACTTAGAGCTTTAAGTTCTTACTTAAAAAGCTTATAGCGTTCTTAAACTACTTAATTATCTCTATAATTACTTAACTATAGTACTACTTAATAGAAAAGAGTTAAAGACGCTTAAGGTTATAATAGTTAATCTCTCTTGTACTATTGTTAGAGTTAATAATAACACAAGTACTTTTTTTTATTATTATTTCTTATACTAGCTATTTTTTAATGTATTTTAAGAGCTTAAGCGCGCGTTTATATATATTATATATTAAGTTTTATTAAGTCTTTACATTGCAAATAATAGAAAGTTATTCCTTTAGTAGTAAATATTGTTAAGTAGCAAGAAATTGCTTGTACTGTTGTAGTAACGCGTTAATAGTAATGCAAATAGCTTAAATCTAGATAATAGTTATAATATAATAATATTAGATAATAAAAGTATAAACACTTTACAAAGTGTGTTTAGAAAAAACATTTTATGTTTAATTTTTTTAATATATTGCCTGCGTTAGACCTTCCTAGGTCTAACCTTTATAGTGTTAGCTAGTTAGAGATATTAGATTATGTCTTAAACTACTAGGTTAATAATATAAGCTAGGCATAAGATAGTATTTTCTAAGGCGCTCTAGCTAATATTCTTATCTACTAGTATTTATTAAATTGTTTAACTAAGTACTGTATTGTTGCTAGCATTATTGTAAGTAATAGCTAAAAGGTAAAACTTAGTATTAGTGTCTAAAAGTACACGTAGTACTTTTGCGGCTATTAAGATTCTAGTATATTATCCGCGTATTAGTATAAAATTAAGTTATTTCTTTTAAAATTGCTAGTTTAGTTTAATATAGTGATTTTTAACTACAAGAAAACTAAGATAATTAGCTATAGACTATGTATTTAGTACAATTAAAATTTTAGTTTTGAAGCCTAAGTTGTTTAAAAAGAGGCTTTTGCTTTATAAAACTAGTTCTTAAACATTAACTTAAATTTATAATAGGTAATTATCTCAGTTTAAGGCCTTAATAATTCAAAAAAGCGCGTAAATAATAGCCGCTTAATAGTTTAGAATAGCTAATTACTATTAATAACTAGTTAAATGAGCTCTTTCTTAAAAGCATTTTAGGTAAATTTAAGTATTAAAGCAGATATACTACTTTTCTAAAGTTAAGTATAAATAGAGTTTGTTTTGCGCAGACTATTATAAATAAAAGTTAAGGTACTTTAACAATTAATGATATTAATATAGTTTATAAAGTATCTAGTCCTTATTCTTGTTAGCCTTAGATATTGCAGGATTATGCTGCAGTTAAGACAAAATATATAAAGGCGCCTAGTTGTAATATAGGCAGCTTCTCTAAACTTTAACTAAATCCTACTAGTGCAGGTAGCATAGTTCTAGCAGGGAGATTTACTATCTAAATTTTAAGCCTAGCTAGTTATACTTTACTACTTATTCTAATTAGTTATAATTTTATTTTCTTCTTCTTGTAAAGCTTTTTAAAGTAAGTATATTAATGGATCTAACTTCTTCTACTCTTCTACCCAAATAACTAAGTCATTACTTATTTAAAATTAGTAATGGTTTTGTAGAAGCTTATAAATATGTTTAGCTATAATATGTATGTAAACAGCATTTAGTTTAAAAATATAATAAAAAGCTATAATAAATTGTTGCAATTACAAACTTTCAAGAGTACATAGACTATAGGCCTTTAGTAAACACGTGTAAAGCTAAACTAAGATTAACTTATCTCTCTAATTACGTACTATGTTAGGCGCTTTTTAATTAGACTTTATTAAGCTAAAAGACGTTAGAATAAAAGCAGTATAGTTATCAATGTATACAATAATCTTTATATTATATAAATTGTATTAATTAGCTGTAATAAGCGCTAATTAATACTAATAACTTAGCATAAGAATCCTACTATAATTAATCTAAAAACCCTTTAAAGTCTGTAGAATTGCTAGAATTTATATTCTTATTTAAATTTTTGCTATTAACTTTAGCCTGTAATTTTTGCTACTGCTCTTTAGTCTTATACTTATTCTTATATTAATTATAGTACACATTAATATTAAAAGAATTATTATCAATCTATTTCTTGTATTTATTACTATTGTGTCCGTTAATATATAGCTTATTGCTGCGTAAAATAGTATTATTACTATGTCTTAAGGACTTATATACTAGCAGAGGCTTAAATAGTCTATACTAGTTAGTAAGTATATATAATAAAAAAATGTGTTAACGTGTTTTATAAGCGAGTCGTCCTTACAAGCGAGTCGTCCACCCCACCAACTTTAATTACCTTCAAAGCTACGCAACGCAACAACGGAATAAGGTAGAATAAAGCGATTAATATAATAGATTAAATAGTATCTACAGCATCCTTTTTGCACGTTCGTGAGTTGTGCCTAGTCTCCCTGCACCTCCTGCAGCGCGCAATAGCCTGGCGGCTAAGGCCTGATCGCTTACCCCCTTGACGCTGTTCACGCTCAATCTGCTGGTCAGCCTCCTTTTAAGCTAGTATATTCTCTCCCTCTCCCTTTATTAAGGTCCCACGCTTCTGTATCCGCTTCTTTTTGCGCTGCCTACGCTTGGTTGCTGCCTTGTTAGCTCTCTTAAGGCAGGTAATCTAATCGCGCATAAGCTTGGCTGAGAGCATTATTACTTTAGCCCCCTTTTTAAGCTAGCCAATCGCCTTAATAATTAAGGCTAGTGATAAGCTCTTATGCTGCCGCACGCGATTACGTATTAACGTTGATTGAGCTTTAAGCTTACGTACGTTGCTTAGTGTACAAGCCTCCTAGAGAGGCTCTGCGAGAGCAGCTGGTGGAGTAGGTGTACGCAGCTGCACGTTGAGCTTTAATAGAACAGCGTCTAGCTAGAGAGGGGCTAGGCCTGCGCCTTGAAAAGCTGAGCAGATATTAGCTGAGGTGAACGATTAATTAAAGGCTACCTTAAAGGCTAGCAGGAATTTAAGCTTAGTAATATAGTTAATATTGTAGCGCATTAGAGCCTTAATCTCACGGCTGTACGCGCGCTTTATAGGCGAGAAGCAGCCTACGTTAAGAGGCTGCAGTAGGTAAAATAAGTAAGCTAGTATACAGAGCGTGTAGATATTGTTTTCTTTGCAGAGCTCTTAAAACTTAAGAGACTAGTAGCTCTTGTAGCTGTTAAAGATAAGCAGGCAGCGTGCTCTAACTAACTTACTATCTGTATGCTTAATAAAATGCTTTAGCTACTTAAATTTTATCTTGTTTATTGTCTAGCTGTTGTTGCTAACTGCAATCGCCTAGTCGCGTAGGATCTCTGCCTCCTTATACTAGGCTAACAGGTGATACTTGCTAGCAAAAATAAGGAACGGTGGGATTGTCTAGCTAGCAGCGTTGATTGCAGCAATTACTGTCACCTACTCGCGGTTGCTAGGCTAGATAGTCTTTAGCCTACCTCTCCTCTCTAACCCTGTAATAACTAGCTAAGTCTAAATCTTGCCTATTATAAAGCCAGCCTTGTTAAAGTTGTAGACGTCCTTCTTACAGATGCTGTACTTGGCCTTTGTCTCTTCTACTAGCTTAAACCAGCGGCTAATTAGCACAGGATCCTTATATAGAGCTCTCTGCCTATTATACAATTAATTAAAACGCGTTATAAGACTGTTTCTACGCTTAACAAAGTTGCGCGGCTAGTGGACGCCAACGCGACCTACGCTACGCGCAGCAAGCAGCTTATTAGCTATATCGCGCGCAGCTGTATACGTAGGCCCAAATCCTCGCTAATTAAGGTTGAGTATATGTCTAATAATTACCTCCTCCTCTAGCTGGGTAAGCTTCTTTAAGTTGGGCTGGCAATCGCGTTGTGTAGGCCTGCTAGCGCGTCGGTCGCGTAGCGTCATTCAAGGGACGTTAAACGCGCGAGCAGCAGCTCTCTCAGTCTTGATCTGGTGGCTATTAAGAGATGATATAGTAAGCTGCATATCAGCTTTAGATGAGCGCAATAGAGCTTGTTGGCGTTGAGGCATAACTGATTTGATTTTCAAAGGTGATCAAAGTTGGTGGGGTGGACGACTCGCTTGTAAGGACGACTCGCTTATAAAACACGTTAAAACTTACTTCTAATCTTTACTTGTGGTAACAGCTAACTCCTCTAAACTTTTATCTTTAATAAAGCCTTGCTTTTTTTTTCTAGCTTATTTACTTTTAAAAGTATTAGTGCAAAGCTTTGCTAATTTTTAATTATAAGTGCAACGTATAATCTTTTTAAAAATACTGCTAAAGCAAGAAATTTAAGTATATATGCAACTTTAGCTACTATTATCTAAGCTTTTTATTGCCTGCGCTGCCGTGTCTAGAATTTTTACGTGCTGCCTTATATTAACTTTGTAGTATGCGTCTTTTTATTTTTTATAAATTTAATTAGGGGTTGTCTATAGCCACTTACCTATTTATATATAAGTATAACTCTATAATAAATAACTATATTAACTTACTACTCTTCTAGGCGTTGTATTGCTTTTAGTTAAGCACTTCTTATACTGCTTTTATAATTTTTTTACACTTTTTTACACTTGCATTCTTGTATTATTCTATAATTTCTATTTTTTTTAATTAGTATGTAGCAGCGGAATTAGCTGTATGTACGTCTTGTAAAGCCTTTATCTTAAAATTAAGTTAAGCTGCTGAACTTCTTTACGCAATAGCTTAAGAACTAGAGCTTAATAATTTCTTTATTAGGACTTTTAAATTTATAAAGCAACTTTTCTTTAAACTACCTTAGCCGCGTTGCGCAAGTATATTAGTAATTTGGTGTTTTTTATATTTATAACTCTTTATAAATTAATATGTGCTATAGTTAATAGCTGTATTAAATACTTTTATAAGCTTCTCCTACTTTTTGCGTTTAAAACCTAGTAGTACTAAAATTAGAGTGCGCAAAATTAAGCCTTTAAAGCTATTACTTAGCTTTTCTTTAATTAGTGTTACTGTAATAGATATAATAATTAACTGTAATTAGTTAATTTTAGTTGTAGTAGTTGTATAGTAGGTAGAGATACAAAAATATTACTATATTATAGCTAGTGTGGCTTATGCGTCCCTACTAAAGCTAACTAAAAATTAACATTTTTTCTATAATTAGACACCCTACTAATTACTACTTACTAACAATACACTCTAGCACGTTGTATTATAATAGCTTTTTATTACGTCTACTGGCGCACCCTATTACTGCAAAAATAATTAATAATAATTCTACATGCTTACTATAAATTTTAACAACCTTACAACTACTATAATAGCGCGCACTAAGCAAACTGCGTGAGCTTTAACTAGTAGCAAGGCGCCTATAAAAAATTTACAAGTAAAAGCTAGTTAAAAGCTGCCTACATTATATATAAAGGCTAGAGCTATTTAAAAAAATATTTATATAAGCTAGGCAGTAAGTTATTATAGTCTTGTTTTATAGTTAAATACTAATAGCGTATAGCTGTTACGCTAAGAAAGATTAAAAAACAGCAAAAGTTAACTAAACTATTATTGCGTAAACTTCTGTTTAGCTGTCTTGTTTGTAGCATTACATATACTAATTACTCTAATTTGCGCTTTTAGGCAGAGGCAATTTATGCTCTTTAAGAGTTAGCTAAAGCGTTCCTAGTTAGCTATTCAAAAAATATTGTAACTACTCTTATTATTTTTAAATTTTATACTAATAAATATAGACTATAACCTTAATGCTATTATTACAAAAAAAGTTACTATTTAGGCTAAAGATTTAAAAATAGCATTAAGATACTATAAGAAGTTTAGTACTAACTTTACGTTCTTATAGCTTTCTATAAAAAGACTCTATAGCAAGTAGTTAGAGTTCCTTTAGTATATAATAATATAAAGATGCTCTCTTACTTACCTTATATACTATAATAACTAACAGTGTTAACAACTATAACATAACTACTATATAAAGTTATAGTTAGGTTAAGGTTGTAACTAAATTAGTGCTTACTTAGCTTACCTCTCCTAATCTTACCTCTCCTAATCTCACCTGTTTAACACAGCTATTTATTACTATAAATAGCATGTAACCACAACCTAACCACAACTACAACCACTAGTTAGTGCGACCTAACTACAACCACAACCACTGGTTAGTGCAACCTAACTACAACTACAACCACTAGTCTGTGCGACCCCAACCCAATCTATACCCACGCGTGGGTACCCACGACCTATTTACCAGCCTACTAAGACGTTATGCAAGATTTTTTTACTTATTTAAGAATTAATACAAAGAAGGTGCTACGTAAAAAAAAGCATAACTAGTTTTTTTACTTTTTTAAAAAACTTAGCGTTTATTAGCCTTTAGGCTAAGCTCTTTTTAAAGGCGCTAGAGAAAATGAGATTGAAAAAAATGAGTATTTTACTTATTCTAGTCTTTTATTATATAAGGAGAGTTCTTTCTACTATTAGTAAAGTATAACAAATCTAGAAAACTTTAAAATAAGTCTGCATAAAAGCGTTCTTTTTTAACTCTAATACTTTAAGCTATAAATTAATAATTTGCTCAAAATTTTTGTTACAGTACTTTTTAATTTAGTTATTAATTTACTTCTTGTTAGTGTTCTATAGCATATTATTAAGTTCCTTATAGATAAGAAAGTTGTTCTACTTTACTTATTTTATAAAGGCTTTCTAGATCTAAGACTTATGCTTAATATGAATATCTACAGAAAATAGCTATTTAATGTGTTTATACTTGTTAAAATAATAGAAAAAGGTATAAAAAGTAGTAGTAAGACTGTAGTCAGCTTTACAAGTTTCTTTGTAAGTTTTTATAGTAGGTACCTTTATTACGCTGTCTTAAATTATAATAAACTAAAAGAGAAAAGTACAGTAATTGCAATTAGTTAGCTTAGTAAATTTGTAAAGTAGAAAAAGTAATAAATTAAAGCTTAACGTGCTCTACTATTAAGATGCGCACACTATTAAAATGCGCATAAAATACAGCAATTTATGTTTGCATGCAAATAACCTAACACTATAATAAGCTATCTACGCGTTTAATAGCTAGAATTAATTCTCTACTTCTGCTGCATCTTTCTTGCATGTGTGCTTATTATATTCTGCCTTACTACTAAACCCTATTAAGGCCCGCCACACCTAAGGAGCCTAGGGAGCGCACCTAAGGCGCACCTGCAACGCTTAAGGAGCGCATTAACGCTATAGAGAAGTAACGCAATGAACTTTAATCCTTGCAACAATTACAGAAGTTAGAAGAAGAAGTAGTACAACTAGAAGGGGTTAAATAGAAAGGAATTCTAAATATACTAACACTACTAACTACATTATCCTACGCGCAGAATGCACTTAAAGCAACACCTACTACGTATGCACAACGCGCGTTAAAACCTAAAGACCTAGCTAAATACTAAGGTAAAACCCTTAAAGAACATTGCAAGTTTACTTATTCCTGCAAAGTAGCGTTTTAGCTACTACTATAAGAATTTAAAAGGGATAACAATAAAGTAATTTAGGCAATGCAGTATCTTAGAGCAAATTCTTAAAAGCTTTAGTATGCTTACTATAAGTGTTCTTTTAAAGCAAAGAGAGAAGTGCTAACTTAGAACTACTTTAAGTAATATATGCTTAACTTGCTTTTAGACTCTATTAACTACAGCTTTAAAGCAGTAACTGCGCATGCGCATGCTATGCAGCAAAAAGACTAGACTATTTAATTATTTGCAACTTATCTTAATATCTTTAAAAATTAACTTCTAATATATACTAAGGCATAAAAGGTCTAGCACCTCTTTATAAAACTAAAGCCTAAACTATAGCATGCAATTACTAACTACTATTAGATTCTTATAACTAAAGAAGACCTTATTACGCTTAAATCTATACTTAAGCAGAATTTGCGTAGAGCACTTATTACGTATAATCTGCTCTACTAGAGCACTTTTACAAAAAAAAGAAAGAAATACTTCTTTATAGCTACTACACTAGACGCACTTAAAAAGCGTAAAAATAGTAATAATATTATATATTTTAAGTACTAAAAGAAAGAACACTACGCCAACAAGTGCTAAAGCAACAACTCTAATAAGGTCTTAGTTAATATAAACTAAATAGGAAAAAGTTAAGCCTTACTGTAAACCTAGAGTTAGTAAAGCGCGTACTAATAGATATTTTACTAAAAATATAGCGCATGTGTTACGCACGTTTAGTAATAAAAGCAAAAAAGGAACTTTAGGTTATCTTAGATCTATAAGTAGATATTAGCTTTATTAGTTAAAAAACAGCTGTAGAGATAGATCTAAAACCTATTTAGAATGTAGAACTTCCCCGCCTAAGTTAAATTAGACTTTAAAAGCAAAATATATACGCAGTATACAAGCTCTAGCTGCGCTTAACAAATAATAATAGCGTAGAGCGCATTACAGAAGTTACTGCGTATAGAGTAGATAAAGAGAGAGCACTACTACTGCTTAGTAACTTCTTCTTAAGCTAGGAAGGCATTTGTATTAACTGCAGAAAGTAGATATAGCGTTAGGAATATATAAGAGTAAACATTAACTTAGTAGCTACTAAAGCATTCTTAAAGAACGCAAGACTTATAGATTTAAGAGCTTATTTTTTAAAAGTACTTTAAAGTAATAGCGCATGCATTAAGCCTAAGGCACATGTACTAAATATATCTACAGTATAAGTGTAGCGTATACTTAATACGTTGTAAGATTATACTAATGTCTTTAATAATAAAGCTGCTAAAACCCTCTTATAGCTAAAAAGCTTAGATCACGTAATCTTTATTTAATAAAAAAAAGAACCTTCTTATAGGCCTCTTTATACTCTCTCTTCTTGTAAGCTTTAAGTGCTCTATAAATATATTAAAAAAGCACTACGTAAAAGATAGATTTGCTACAGCACTAGCCTTATAGGCGTACTAATACTATTTATACTAAAAAAAGATAGAACCCTTTGCCTTTGCGTAGATTATTAAGGCCTTAACGCTGTTATAATAAAAGATTGTTGCCTGCTCTCTCTAATTAGAGAGACACTAGACCGCCTATTAGGTGTACGCTACTACATAATATTAGATTTTAAAAACGCCTACTATTATTTAAAGATTAAGGCAGAAGATAAGTAGAAGACTGCTTTTAAAACATAATATAGACATTTTAAATATCTTGTTATGCTTTTTAGGCTCACAAATGCCCTAGTAAGTTTTTAAGCCTACATTAACAAAGCTTTAAGAGAGTACTTAGATTACATTTATGTAGTTTATCTAGATAATATCCTTATCTACACCTACAACAACAATATTGCGCTACACTAGCGTGCTGTACATGCTGTACTTAACTCTTTACAAAGAGTAAAGTTATACGTAAATCTTAAAAAGTGCACATTTGCTTTAAACAAAGTTTATTTCTTAAAATTTATTGTTATAAGAAGCAGCATTTACGTAGATTTAGCGCGTATTGCTACTATTAAGCAATAGCCTACACCTACTAGTATTAAGAAGCTGCAGTTCTTTCTTAAATTTGCAAATTTTTATTAGCGTTTTATTAAAAACTATGCTATAGAAACAGCACCTCTTACAGATATCTTAAAAGGGAAATAAGTATTTTACTAGAATAAAAATACACATGTTGCCTTTATAAAGCTAAAGCAACGCTTTATATATACGCTTATTCTACGTTACTTTAAAGATACATGTATAATTTATGTTAAGACAAATACTTTAACTTTTGCTATATTAGGCATATTATCTTAATTATTTAAGAATAAAAAGTAGTATTCTATTACGTTTTACTTACAAAAACTACAAAACGCTAAGCTAAACTATAAAGTATATAACTTTAAACTTTTAGCTATTGTACAAAGCTTTAAGAAATAGCGGCACTACTTAAAAGGCGCTTAACACACTATTTAGGTGTTAACTAATTATAATAACCTACGCTCTTTACGCGCTATATAGAAGCTAAACTAGCGTTAAGCACGCTAGGCTCTATATTTAGGGGCTTTCAATTTTAAAGTTAAATACTGCCTAGGGCGTACAAACCCTACAGATAGACTATTAAGAAAAGCAGATTATAAACAAAAGAACTTATTATTAACTTAATTGTTGCCTACACTGCAGAACAAACTTCTAGCAAGAGTAGAGCATAGTAGAATAGAAAGTTCTACAACTTAGCACAGCTAGAAAAGCGCATATAAGACGCATGTAGCTAACATTTGTAGAACAGAGAGTATCTAAACTACTAGTGCTATAAAGTGCACACTATGCGTACTACGCTCTCTAGCTAGAGTATTAGTTAGTAGCGAACCTAAAACAGTAGAGTTAGAAGCTTTAATAGATAAACTACGCTAGTTGTAATAAAGGGACGCCTTTGCCTTGCAACAGGTTATAGACTTTATATAAATAGCACGCACTTAAAATAGTAGTAGCGCGCAAGTGTAGCGCGTTAATAATAAAGAAGTTCTAAAATATAAAAGTAGAATTTATGTTTTACTAGAACAAGCTATTAGGTAGGAGATTTTATTATAGAATTATAACACGCGGTAGAACTTATAAGCTTATTAGCAGGCTATATTACTAGCTAGAGCTAGGCTATAATATTTAAGATTACGTAAAGACCTATACAGTATGCTAAAGAAGTAAGGCTTTAAAACATAGTAAATACAGTTAGTTATTACTATTACTAGTTCCTAATAAGATATTTAAGAAAGTAAGCCTTAATTTTATAATAGAGCTGCTACTAGCAAAGAACAATAGTTTAGGTTGCGTGTTTAATACAATTCTTGTAATTATTAACTACTTTTTAAAGATAGCAATCTATATACCTGCATTAAAAACATAGAATGCAAAACAGTTTGCAGAATCCTATTTTAAACATATTATTTTAAAATACAGAATCTAAAAGGGCATTATATCTAATTGCAGTTTAATCTTTACTTTAGCGTTTTAAATAGAAATATGCTACTAATTACAGGTAAAGCGTAAGCTAAGTATAGCCTTCTACCTGTAAACAGACAGGCAAACTAAACGCTAGAACTAGACAATAAAGCAATACCTAAGGACATTTGCCTTAGAGAAACAAGACAATTAGGTATTACTTCTACTAACTACATAATTCGCATACAACAACTCTATCTACAAATTAACAAAAATAATACTTTTTTACGTAGTATATAGTAAGCATTTATTGCTTACGTTGCCTTCTAAGGACAGTAGGCTAGAAGAAGAGGTACTAGACGCTGTAAATAGAGTAAAGCGCATGCACAGCGCACGTGCAACAGCAAGAGAATACTTCTTAGTAGCATAAGAATATTAATGCTAATACTACAATAAAAAACACAAACTAAAGATTTTCTGCTAAAAAAACTTAGTTTACTTTAGTACAAAGAATATTAACCTAGCCTACTAACTTAATAAGAAGCTTTTTAGCAAGTTTATAGAACTATTCTAAGTGCAAGAAGTAGTAAGAACGCAGGCTTACTAACTACAACTACTACTTTACTATTGCATTTACAATATCTTCTACGTCTTTTTACTAGAACAATAGAAATTACGCAGTAGTTAAGAAGACAATACTTAGGCACTAGAAATTAGCTCTAAAGGTAAAGAGATCTAGGAGGTTAAAAAGATATTAGAGAAACAGGTTAAGAATAGCTAGCTAGAGTATTAGCTACAATAGAAAGGCTATAACAAATTATAGAATACCTAGACTCTAGCATCGCAGTTTAAGAATATAGAAGAACTAATTAAGGAATATAAGCACAATTAAAGATTATTACGTTCTAAGCGCGCTAAAAGAATATACTAAACATTGTTGTTACGCACCTAGGGCGCAAATTAGGTATTTAAATAAATAAAACTATAAGTACAAAAACAATCTACTTTTACTTATTATTAAAAATCTCTTTACTACTAGCACGAACCTTATTATTACTACCTATATTATTACTACTACTTCTAGCACTACCGTTATGCGCGCCACCTGCGCCTAGACCGCGCCTAAGAAGTAGCACGTTGTCGTCGCTTAAGCTCTTATTATTATCCTTATTATTATTAGTAGGACTAGCAATCCTAGCTGTATAACTAGCAATTAATTTAAAAGTAGCTGCTATGCGGCGCTACTCTACTAAGATTAAGCTTAAGTAGTAAGGCAAGGTTATTAGCACCTAAGTAAGAACTTTTAAAGGAGTACTAGTGTGCGCAGCAACGCGGCGGCGGTTAAAAAGCTTAAAGTTAAATTAGCGCTAGCATTGCGCAAGCTTAACGCTAGCAGCAATAATAGTAAAGTTAGTTCTTAGAATATTAGTATTAGTAACTACAGTATTAAAACAAGCACAAAGATAGTATAGACAATTTAAACGCCTATTAAGCACTTTAGGAACTTATTTAAATTAGCTAAAGCGCAGTTAATAAAATAAAAAAACTTACTTTAGTATAACTACTACAGTTGCCCTTAGCACAATAGTTGCAACAATAATGCTTAGTCTTTCTATAAATTTTCTTTTGTTTAGCAATATTTTATGCACAGCGCAGGCAAGTTATATGCAAGGCAATAAAATTAGCAGCTTTATTAAGCACGCTAAACTTATATAGCTAAGCATCTTGTAAGTAGGACTTTTTAATATACTTAGAATTTAAATAGTAAACTATAATAAAGATTAAAGCTTATTGTTTAGTTATATAGTAAGTGCGTTAAAGTTGCGTATTAAATATATTAATTAAAACAAGGATTACAAAGAATATACTAAAAAATTTCTTTATTACTACAGCAAACACTACCTTGCATAGACTACCTACAATAATTACACACTCTTACCTTTACCTTTAAAAATTTTAAGAAATAAACAACAAATTTAAAGGTTACTACAACAACGCCACAAAGACTTAAGCCTAAAGCTTATTACGCGCTTAAACTACGGGTAACACGCGTCTTAAGAGCACCTAAGCTGCAAGTAACACGCGCTCCTTACTAAAACATCCTTATACAGTCTAGAGAGTTAACTTAAGGCTGTTAGGACGCTAGACTAGAGGGGGAGGCTCTGTTACAGATGGTTGCGTGTTAACTAGGTCCGCCAAACTCGCTTATCGTTAGCTTGCCCTACACACGTTATTATTCTAGAGCTATCTCTCACTATCTTCTGTGGTGTGAAGCAAGTACTATTGCCTAAAGCCACCCCTTACACTACAGTTCTTGCAGCGTTAGATACCTCCTACACTACTACCTGTGCGTACCCTCTTCTAACGCCTCTTTACCTTTAACTAGACCTTAACATCTCTTTACTTAACTATATTCTCTATCTTTAACTATAATAGAGTTTTTTTTTTTAATTTTCTTTTTCTTATACTTTTTACGTTTAGATACGACCCATTTTACTTTTTTAAAGTTAGCTATTTTAGCCTTAAGCAATATATATAAGTACACTTTTAAAGTTAATCTTTTTTTAACTTATAACACTATTTTATTAATAAAATTAAGTAATAATTTCTTGTAATTTATTATTTTTTTAATAATTAGTATTATTTAAGCTTTTATCTCTTAGGCGTTACTTAGTGTTTTAAGTTACTAAGGGGTAAGCTCTAGTACAGGTAGTAATAGCGTACCAGGCTATACTTTAAGCCTAAATAATACTATATTTAAATTATATAAAACTAACCTAGTTGCTCTAAAGCTTAATAAGATATTCTTTTTTAAAAACGCTTTATTAAATACTAGCTTAAAGACAGCTAAGAAGGCTTTCTTGTTAATATAGTAAATATAGCTGTCTAATAAGCTTCTAAGTTCTTTCTTATACGCTTACTTTAGCAGGGCAAAACAACTTATATTAAGTAGCTATAGAATATGTAATAAGTATAAAGGCATATAAAGAGTAATAATATTACTTTCTTTATATAAATTTTAGAAGGCAAGCAACTTGTAGCTTTTATAACTATTAATAATAAGTAGCTAGTAACTACTTACTCTCTAAGCCTATGTATACTAGATAAAGTACTATAGCTATACAAAACTAAGCTTATTTATTATCTAGCTATTTTTACTTACTTCTATTTTCTAATCTTTAAAGTTATAATACTAGGCCTAGTTATAGTTCTTTACTTTAAAGATAAAAAAAAGTAGAATAGACTACTCTATTGCGTTAATACTAGTAATTAGTGTTGTCTACTTACAATTACTAGGCTAAACACTAAGTAGCTTAAAATATCTCTTAGAGGCTGTTACTACCTTAACAGACCCTCTAACGCCTATCTAGAAGCTAGTCTTATTAAAATTATAAATATCTTTATTTAGAATTCTATACTTAGCTTTAACGTTATGCACAAGATTAAACTAAAGCCTAATAATAGCTAAGTTATTATAAAGAACTTTTTAGTAATCTTGCTATTTTATTAACTAAAATTTAATTTTAAGTTTCTAGCGTATAAGCCTATAGGTTGAGTTTTCCCTAACTTAGCTACTACTATATATAGCTAGTAGTTAGTTAGCTATTTCTTACATATAGTTAAGCGTAGGAGTAAAGCTTTACGTATTAAGCTTCCTTATATATTATATAATTGCCTTCTTTTTATTCCTCTAAAGTTTTAATTATTAAAGTTAAGTATTGTGTTGTAAAGCCTTCCTAGCGCGTTAATTATAGAGAGTGCTTTTATATATATTATAGCAATGCGCGGCTTGTTGCTAGGTAAGCAACAGGTTAGATTTTATAGCTTAAATAGCCTAAATAACTCTATCTTTAGTAGAAAGCAGTTCAAGATTTATTAGTTAAGACATTATAATAGAGAGTAAAAAGTGGTGGGGGCTTGGCAGAGTGCGCATTTTGATAGTGTGCGCATCTCGATAGTAGGGCACGTTATCTTTTTTTACAAATTTGCTTTATTTTTTAAGAATTAAAAACTGCTATTTATACATCTAGGCTAGTAAATAGGTATAAGTTAGGTTGTGGTTAGGGTCTAACGTAAGCTAACCTAACCCTAACCTAACCTATACCTACGCTATTTATGCTAAACGTAGGTATAGGTTAAGTTAGGGTTGCATAAACTAGTAGTTATAGTTATAGTTAAGTTACATAGACTAGTAGTTGTGGTTGTAGTTAAGTTGTATGAACTAGTAGTTATAGTTATAGTTACACGCATAGACTATAAGTATAAGTTAAATTGTAGTTAAGTTATAGAGAGAAGTAGTTAGGTTAAAACTACGTGCTATTTATAGTAATAAATAGCTATAATAATTAAGGTAAAATTAAGTTAGATTAAGAGAGGTAAGCTAAGTCAGTACTAATTTAGTTACAACCTTAACCTAGCTATTACTATACTTAGTAGTTAAGTTGCAGTTATTAATACTGTTAGTTATTATAGTATAAAAAGTAACTAGGAGAGTTAATTTATATTATTATGTATTAAAGAAACCCTAACTACTTGCTATGCAATCTTTTTATAGAAAGCTAGTAGAACGTAAAGTTAGTACTAAACATCTTATAGTATCTAACTACTATCTTTGAATCTTTAGCCTAAATAATAACTTTTTCTATTTGCATAGTATTAAAGTTATAGTCTATATTTATTAGCTAGTATATAATTTAGAAGTCATAATAATAGTTTTAATACTTTTAAGATAGCTAACTAGAAATGCTTTAGCTAACTTTTAAAAAGTCTAAACTGTCTTTACTTAAAAGCGCAAATTATAGTAATAAGTGTATATAATTTTATAAACAAGATCACTAGATAGGAGTTTACGTAGTAATAATTTAGTTAACTTTTACTACTTTTTTTTTAGCGCAACAGCTATACGCTATTAGTATTTAACTATAATAAAGAACTATAAAAACTTACTACCTAGCTTATATTAATATTTTGTTGAATAGCTTTAACCTTTGTATATTATATAAGCAGCTCTTAACTAGCCTTAGCTTATAAATTTTTTGTAAGCGCCTTACTACTAGTTAGAGCTTATATAGTTTACGTACTATGCGCTATTATAGTAGTTATATAGTTTTACAAATTTATAGTAAGCGTATAAAATTTATAAATTTTTTTACAGTAATAGATTGCGTAAGTAGCTGTAATAAAAAGCTATTATAATATAACATGCTAGGGTGTATTATTAGTAGGCAGTAATTAGTAGTAGTAGTGTTGATATATAGCAAAAATTTTAATTTTTAGTTAGCTTTAGTAGAGGCGCATAGGCTACACTAGTTACATTGTAGTAATATTTTTAGATTCTAATTTACTATTTAATAACTAAAACTAAAATTAAATAATTATCGTTAATTATTACGTTTATTATAATAAATATAATGAAAAAAAAGCTAGGTAATAGTCTTAAAGGCCTAGTTGTACGCATTCTAATCTTAGTGCTACTAAGTTTTAAACGCAATAAGTAGAAAAAGCTGACAAAAGTATCTAACATAGCTATTAATTATAGCACATGCTAATTGGTAAAAGATTATCGATATAGAAAAACAAAATTCAAAATACACTTGCGTAACGTAGCTAAAGTAGTTTAAAAAAAGGTTACTCTACAAATTCAAAAATCTTAATAAAGAAATTATTAAGCTTTAGTTCTTAAGCTATTACGCAAAGAAATTAAGTAGCTTAATTAAATTTCAAAATAAAGTCCTTATAAGATGTATATAAAGCAAATTGCACTGAAATATACTAATTACAGAAAAAAATAAAAAGTATAAAATAATATAAGAATAGAAGTGTAGAAAGGCGCAAAGAAATAATGAATGTATTAGAAAAAGTACTTAACTAAAAGTAATATAACCCCTAGAAGAGTAGTATGTTATTATAGCTATTTATTAAAGAGTCGTGTTTATATATATAAGTAAGTAGCTATAGACAACTCTTGAGTTAAATTTATAAAAAATAGGGAGATGTATACTACAAAGTTAATTTAAAGCAGTACGTAAATGTTCTTGATTAAGTAACGTAAGCAATAGAGAGCTTAAATAATAGTAGCTAGAGTTATATATAAACTTAAATTTATAGCTCTAGTAGTATTTTTAAAAAGATTATGCGTTATACTTATAATAATAAATTAGTAAATTCTTGCACCAATACTTTTAATAGTAAATAAGCTAAAAAGAAATAGTATGACTTTATTTAAAGTATAAGTTTGGAAGAATTAGCTATTGCTACTAATAAGAATAAAAAGTCAGTTTTAACGCATTCTTTTATTATGTAACTAACTAACTAGTATAAACTATTTAAGCCTCTGCTAGTGTACAAGTCCTTAGGACTTAGTAATAATACTATTCTACGCAGCAATAAGCTATATTTTGAAGAACATAATAGTAATAAATACAAGAAAAAAGTTTATAATAATTTTAATCTTAATGAGTACTATAATTAATGTAAGAATAAGTATAAAACTAAAGAGCAGTAGCAAGAACCACAAGCTAAAGTTAATACTAAGAATAAAAATAAAAATATATATTCTAGCAATTTTATGGACTTTAAAAGCTTTTTAAATTCATTACAATAGTATTCTTGCGCTAAGCTATTAGCTTTAGTTAGCGCTTATTACAGCTAATTAATATAACTTCTATAATATAAAAAAATTGCATAATTTAAAAACTATACTACTTTTATAATAATGTACTTTAAATTAATAAAATTTATTTAAAAAGCGCCTAATATAGTACCTAATTGGAAAAACTAATTAATCTTAACTTAGCTGAACACGCGTTAACTAATAGTAAAGTAGATATTGATGTGCTGTATGTTAGCTATTACAATAATTAATTATAGCTTTTTATTATAAATTAAAATAAAGGCTGTTTATATATGTATTATTATAGCTAAAAACGTCTGCAATCTTTTATAGAACTTTTACTATTTCTATATAATTAGACACTAGGCTATTTAGAGAGAAAGGCAGAAGAAGTTATATCTATTAATATACCTACCTTAAGAAGCTATATAAGAGGAAGAAGGAAATAGAATTATAAGTAATTAGAATAAGTAGTAGAGTATAACTAGCTAGGCTTAAAATTTAGACAGCGAATCTCCCTGCTAAAACTTTACTACCTATACTAGTAGTATTTAGCTAAAGTTTAGAGAAGCTACTTATATTACAACTAGCTGCCTTTATATATTCTATCTTAACTGCAGTATAATCCTGCAACACCTAAAGCTAACAAGAATAGAGACTCAACATCTTATAAACAATATTAATATAGCTAATTTTAAGAGTATCTTAACTCTTATTTACAATAGTCCGCGTATAAGAAGCTCTATATATACTTAACTTTAGAAAAGTAGTATACCTGCTTTAATACTTAAATACTTCTAAAATGCCTTTAAGAAAGAGCTTATTTAAGTAGTAATTAATAGCAAATAGCTAATCTAAACTATCAAGCAGCTATTATTTACGCACTTTTTTTAACCTATAAGGCTTTAAACTATAATAATTACTTATTATAAATTTGAGTCAATGTTTTAAAACTAGTTTAATAAAGCAAAAGCTTTTTCTTTTAATAACTTAAGCTCTATAACTAAGATTTTAATTATACTAGATATTAAGTTTATAGCTAATTATCTTGACTTTCTTGCAGTTAAAGGTTAGTATATTATACTAAACTAGTAACTACAAAAAAAACTACCTGATTTTATATTTACACGCGGATAATATACTAGAATTTTAACAGCTATAGAAGTACTACGTATACTTTTAGATACTAATACTAAGTCTTACTTTCTAGCTATGACTTACAACAATGCTAGTAACAATACAGTACTTAGTTAGACAATTTAATTAATACTAGTAGATAAGAATATTAGCTAGAGCGCTTGATTATTAACTTAGTAGTTTAAGACATAATCTAACATTTCTAGCTAGCTAGTACTATAAAAGTTAGATTTAAGGAGGTCTTACGCAGGCAATGTATTAAAAATATGAAATAAAAAATTTCCTTTTTTAACACGCTTTGCAAGGTAGTTATACTTTTATTATATTTAATTATAATATTTTAACTGCTTTTTAAATCCAAGCTATTTGCATTGCTATTAACGCGTAACTATAATAGTTTAAGCAATTTCTTGCTACTTAAAAACATTTACTACTAAGAGAACAACTTTCTATTTTTACACTATAAAGACTTAATAAAACTTAATATATAATATAAATAAGTGCGCACTTAAGCTCTTAAGGTATATTAAGACAGAGCTAGTATAAAAAATTGTAAAAAAAAAAGTACCTATATTATTACTACCCCTAACAAGAATAGAAAAAAGATTAACTATTATAACTTTAAGTATTTTTAACTTTTTTCTATTAAGTAGCACTATATTAAGGTAATTATGCGAATACTTAAGTAGTATCAAGACGCTACAAGCTTTTTAAGTAAAAACTAAAAGCTTTAAGTTTAATATATTTAGCTTATATATAACAATCTTTTTAATCTTATAGACTTAATATCTATAATTTTAATAAAAATATAAAAAGTAATACTATCAAGTGGCTTATAAGAGTGTAAGCTGCTATAAACAAGAAAAAGACAAAACTATGTAAGTACTACGTAAAAATATTAGCTAAGAAAACGTTTTTATTTAACTAGGAAGCTATTTTATGATTGACTTAAAAGTTTACTGTATATAAAGTATAGTTATTATAGTTAGTTATTATAGAGAAGTACTAACTAGCTAACTGAAAATCTTGATAGAAACTTTAAGACAAGCACATATATTGCAAACAGCTTTTTAAATATTTTAATTAATATGATAGTAGTAGAAGGGTAAATTAAATACTAGTCTCTACTTTTATTTAAAGAAGGACACTTAGCTATAGATAGTCTTGAATGCCCACTCTTTAATTGTTTTTTAACTGCTTTTTTACTTAAAGTTAAACATTTTTTATGTTTAAAAAACTAAAAATAAAAAGCTTTACTTAATTAAAAAAAGATTTTACTTTAGTACTCCTTGTGTTAAATTAAAGATATTATTTAATTTCTTAAAGTAGTAGCAATAAAATAAAAATACTTATTTTTAGCTATCTTAAGTTGTTAAAAAGATATTAGTAATCTCTATTACTAGTGTTAGTATTAAGCGCGTTTTTAACACTGCAAAAAATGTTATTATTAATTAGAAGTATTATCTTTTAGCTTGAACTATATAGTAAATTATGTTGGAGATTAAGCTACTTAGCTGTTTCTCCACAAGATAAGTAACTGCATAATATAAGTCAGTTCAGCACTCTCTTCCCCTAGTCTCTTTATTTATTTCTCTTATTCTTATCGTTCTACTTCCGCATACTACAAACAAGTAGAAGGCAGAGACCTCTACCTCTGAGTTGATAGTAGAACAAGCAACTATACTTGGAGATTGAATCCGCAACAAATTATTGTTTTTAAAGATACTATCCTCCTAGATTTAACGGCGCAAGAAATTTCTTTATAAATAAGAAATGTTAGCCTTAAAGCACTATGTAACAAGATTAATTATATATTTAAGCTCCTAGCGCCTAAAGATAGTATATATAATTTAGAGGAGGAAACAGTAGAAGACAAGCTTATAGAAGAGGACTTTCTACCTCTAGCATAAAAGCAGCAGCGCCTTAAGGCTTAAGCGTTACTATAATAATAAGCTTTAATAATTAACTGTAGAAACAAAGTTTTAACTATCTCTTAACTAGCATAACTAACTAGTAATAAATACTATAACCTAACTCTAACTTAACTATAACTACTAGTTTGTGTAATCTAACTACAACCTTAACTACTAGTCTATGTAACCTAACTACAACTACAACTACTAGTCTATGCAACCTAACTATAACTACAACTACTAGTCTGTGCGACTTAACTACAACCACAACTACTAGTCTGTACAACCTAACCACAACCTTACCCACTAGTCTGTGCGACCCCAACCTAACTACAACCACTAGTCCGTGCGACCCCAACCCAACCTATACCCACGCGTGGGTACCCACGACCCATTTACCAGCCTATATACGTCTTTTGTCTAGTTAGTCTTGTCTTCCTATTCTTTAATAAGGCTATTTAATATAGAGAGGTTAAAAAAATAGAAAGACGTTAAAAAGGTTATAGTTATAAAATCTTTATATATGAGCAACCAGAAGAGCTATACTAAAGAGAACTAGTAATTCAAAAAGCTAAGATCTTCCTCTTTAAGTAAGGCAACTTAGTAAGCTGCTTAGTCAGCTTAATTGCGCCTCTTATCTTGCTTGAAAAAAAATAAAAAATTAACATATATTTTAGCATAACTTTTTTATAAACGTGTAAAAATTGCTACTAAGAAACTAAGTATATTAAGCTTAGGTAAGTATAGCGTAACCCGATCTTAGAGGGTTATATATTATTTACTTAGAGTTTAATTTAGGCTGGTAAATGGGTTGCCTCGGGGTTGCTCGTGTTGGTTGTCAAATATCTTGGCCAATGCTGGTCTAAATTAGGTGATTTTTGATTCGATGGAAAGGTACAATCTAGCTCTAGACAACTGCTATATAAAGTTTTTCTGTTACTCTAATATTAAGCTAACTAAAGGCAAAAAACAGTGCAAATTCGGGGCAACCCACGCCACAACCCACGAAAACGTGGGTTGTCAAATAATTTTTTTAATTTTCAAGTTATTAAGAAAAATTATACAACAGAAAGTGTCAGTTACGCGGAATGTGAATATTGAAGTAGAAATTTCCGAATTTGGACTAGTATTGGCCGAAATATCGCAAAGTCTAAAAAACTGATTTTCCAGCCTAGTTTAATTAAAAAGGAAAAAAAATAAGAGATACTTATGTAAGCGCTATTAACGTAGTAGCTTAGTAGTCTTTTAATATATTAACACCTTTTCTTTATCCTAACTTGCTTTTTTTATAGTATCTCCTCTATGTCTTAAAATCTTTCTTAATTTAAGCAAAAACTTTATACTCTATTTTTACAAAATAAGCTTATTTCTTGAATTTTTCATATACTATAAAAGTCTTCTACAGGTATTACTAATACTCTTTATTTAATTACATAAAAAAAAGATTTTTTATCTACTTTTGGACTTAAAAAAGGTCGTCCTACAAAGATCTTAAATAAAGCAAAAACAGTGCTTGATAAAGACTTTACTAGAAGCCCCAAAAAGACAAATTAGCGTTTGTTAAAAAAAAATAGTCTAGATCTTTTTGTTAGAAGCTTAGAAAACTTTCTTAGAAAAGAGAACTATTCTGTTAATTTTACTTCTAAAAAGACGCTTTTAGACGCAAAAAAAGCCTATAACTATTATATTTTCGCTAAGTGAACACTTTAAAACCCTATAAATATATAAATTGATAGGGTTATATTTTTAGAAAAGTCTGCTATTAAGCAAGAGCACAGTGCTAGGACAGAATACTATTAATTACGTTAAAAAATAGAGTTAGAAGAAAAATAGTTTTTACTACGAATATAAGTAGGTTTAAAAAAAAGCGAAATAATTAAAAAAGACTTGAATAGATCGCCTATTTTTCTTTTATTTTAATTTATTTTTAGTAAGTTTACAAATCTAGTTATGGAGTTAGATATTTCTATCTAAGTTTAGAGTGCGATTTAGATAAGTAGAAGATTGAAACTAGTAGTAATTAAAAGCTCTTTACTTACTACTTCTTTTAGGAACATAGACTATATTTAATAGATCTTAATTCCTATAGTAAAACCTGCAATTAAAAAAGGTAAGCTATATATATTGTTTTTTCTTACTTATAGGCTTATTAGTTTATATTTAAATTATAGAGTTACAATCTTTTTCTATGTAATTAAAAGACTTACTAACCTCTATATAGGCTAGAAGTTTTAGTAGGATAACGCTAAGATTTATAAGACTCTAGAAGTTTTATCTTAGTTTTTTAGAAATAAAATATTACTTTTTAAACATCCTGCCTATAGTTCTAATCTAAATCTTATAGAAACGTGGAGACTTTACTAAAAGACGCTTTAGCTAAAAGACCTATTACTTCTTTAGGTATAGAAAATAATGAGAGAAGTATAGCAGCCTTTAAGGCTGCTATAAAAGAGAAATAGGATTAATTACCTTAAAAGGCGATTAATAATTTTTTTCTATTATGAATAAGGCGTTATTTGCATGTAAAAGAAGCTAAGGGCTGGTAAACTAAGTATTAGCAAGCTGTTTTAGTCTTTTATTTTAAAAAATTCTTTCAAACCAGCTCTATACTATTACTTAACAGTTTATTTTATAGTTATCAATACACAAAAGGAATAAGCTAGTATTATTTAATAAATGTAATTCTAAGCGATTTCTACACCTTTATAAAAAAGTCATTTTCATTATAAATTTTAAGTTTTTCATCTTTATCTTTACAGCGAAAGTAGAGCACATTTTTGCTAACTAAGCAGCTTACTAAGTCGCTTTACTCAAAGAAGAAGATCTTGGCTTTCCAAATCACTAACTTCTTTTAGTATAGGTCTACTGGTTGTTCAAATATAAAGATTTCAAAACTCTAACTCTTTTAAGGTCTTTTTATTTTTGTCACCCCTCTGTAGTGTGTAGGGCATAGAAATACTAATACATTTTTTTTATAAATTCTACTACTAATTTCTTTGCTAATAAGACTGCATTACCTAGTTCTTTAGCTCTCCTGTCTTACAACAAGAATACTACACTAATAATAATATAGTATATTTAGAAACTTCGAATACTACTGTATTTGTTTCTAAGTCCTAGGAATTAAGCATAGAGATTATATACCCCTAGAATAACCTTAAAAATTAGGTTAAATTAGTAAAAGATACTAATATACTAGCAGTTTATTATAATGTGCTATTACTATAAAGCGTTGAGAAAGATCTTATCTACTAAAGTTTAGATGTTAGTAACTTTAATGCTATTACTAAGTTTTATAAGCTCTAGGACTTAATCTTGATACTAGATAACTCTAAGAGTATAGTTTATAATATAATTTTTTTTCTTAAACTTACCTCAAGGTCCTTAAAAACTTGTTATAAACTTAGTATTTAAGGCAGTTACTACTATAGCTATTTACCTTAAGCCTTGTCTAATAAAGGCTAAGACATTACTGAAGTAAGCTAGTTAGTAGTATATATATTGTTCTTAGCCTATGTTAGACTAATAAAGAAAATAATACTATAATTATAATCTTTAAAAGTCAATACTTGAGTAAAAAAATAATAGGTTAGTGTGAAAAAAAAGTTAGTTGGTTAGTAGAGTTATTTGATTTTAAGGTATTAAAGGTGGTGCTTGTTGTTGTAGTTAAAATAGGTTTTCTAAAAAAGTAAAAAGCAGCTGCCCTCTACTTATTAGTCGCAAAAGTCAGAAAAAGATTATAGATAGTTAATAAAATTTGAACAGTAAGTAAATAAGGTCTACGCGCTAGGCGCTTAGAGCAGAAAAGCTTAGGCTACTAAGCAAAATTAGGGTTAAAAATTTTGCTAAAAGTACTAAAAAACAACACTAATTAAAACGTGTTTTACAGCGATTGCTAGCCTATAGCTAGCAACAAGATTACGATAGAGGCAGAGAAGGTAAAGGAGGTAGAGGAGAGTAAGAACACGTACGTTACTATAGCAGAAGCCTATAATACTTTATAAAAGCTCTCTACCTGCTGTTTCTTACCTTTAAGATTTCCTACACTACACAGTACTATATATAAACAATATAATACGTAAACTATTCTTCTTCTTATTTAATACAAAGACTAATTCTTTTATTAAGTAAAGTTAGACCTTATTAAGTTACTATACAAGAAGCTATAGTAGTATATTACAAAGCCTGCGTTTACTTTTGTTAAGCAGCCTCCTTAGTTAGTTAAATAGAAGCTGTTGGCAGTAGCTCTTATAGTAATTAGTTAAACGCAGAGGTTAAAATTTATTATTTATTAACACCTTATTAATACGTCTAGTATTATAAATGTTAAAGTTACAATAAAAGTTATAAAAGGCTTATTTAGCAGCAAGTTTATTAAATATGTTGCGCATGTTAATAGTCTAAGTATAGTAATAGTATGTTATCTTACTAATCTCCTCCTGCGCAAATGCAACCTTAGTAGAGAGACCTTATAGTAGCTTTATAAAAAGTAAGAGCGTGTTAAAACAGCTATTAAGTAGCAAAGATAAACAAACAAGTAGAAGGATTTTGTAAGTTGCCTCTAGGAATAGAAGAGCTGTGCTTAGATAGTGACGCTGTTGTCGTATATTTACATCTAAGTATAGGCGCTAGAAACGCCGCAACTGCAACACCGCTAGGATAGCAACAGAAATAATAGAAGTTGTAGTTAGCAGTAAATAGTTATTAGTTAAGAAAGTTAGTAAAAGAAATATTGCGCATCTTTATTTCTATCTAAACATACGACACACTAATTGCGTGCTAGCAATGCTAAACAAAAGGGCATAAGCCTAGATACTTGTTATTAGCAATAAATCTTTTTTTACTAAAAAGGTGTCTACAAAATGTGTGGTTAAATTAAAAGGTTGTCTTAAAAGGCCGAAGCTAGTTAGTAGAGTTATAGTTTAATTTTATATGTAGTAGTAGTGTCTTGCTAGTAGGCATATAAAGGTAAAGGTAAACAAAGTCTATACTACGCTAAAATAAGTAATTTTTGTAATAAAAATAGTTACTATAATTAGCTGCTACTTTGCAAATGCAAGAAATTAGGCATAGTATTAGTATAGTAGTAAGGTATTGTAAGTCTATAAATTTTAAGTGCTTACTACATACTTAAAATTTATAAAATAGGCGGCCTATATTTAAGTTTTATATAGGAAATTAGTAAATAAGCAATTAAAAGTAAAAGTAGACATAGTATAGTATCTTTTCCCCTTCTTAAGTTTAAAAGCTGTTTTATGGCTAATAAGTTACTAGTTATAGTAGTGCTAAAGTCTACCTTTAATTTTTTTTTTTTTTTTTTTTTTTTTAATTGCAGTTTAACGTCCTTTCTCAGCATAAGGCTATATAAGACGTGCAGGCCGAGGCCTGCAGGTATCTACGTAGGTTTGTCTTCTCAGTTAGATACATAGAGGGGGTTATCTAAATACAGGTGAGGCTCTTAGCCTATTAGTAGAGGAGGAGGAGAAGGAGGGGGAGGCTATATATAGAGCTCGGTCGCCTAAACAGGCAATTAGTTATTAGTAGTTCCTTTGTACCAAGCCTGTGTACCAACTTTAGTTTCTTAAATAAAGGCTAAAGTAGCCTTAATACCTAGGTCTATTTAGAGTAGATATTACAGAGAGATTAGCTCTGTGCAAGAGTCTTAGAGTATTACCCTGTTATCCTTATATAGTTAGCATCTAAGAAGTATGTAGGCTGTGTCTTGTGTAGCTCTATAGTTGCATAAACAAATTTTAGAGTCTACTAAATTTCTCTTAAAAAGGTAGCTTCTTAGGTAGCAGTGTCCTAGTTTAAGTTAAAAAAAAGGCGCTAGATATATTTCTTCTTATTGTAGAAGTAGGTATTTACTTTCTTACTCTCTACTTAAATGTTGCTAAGTAGGTATTTAGATTTTTGCTAATTGCTTTTCTTTTATACTTTTTCAATAAGCTTAACTAATTAGCGCTAGCTAGTTGTTTAATTTGCGTGCTAACAACTGCTAGGCTTATTTTGTCTATTAGGGGGGTTATTTTTGTAGCCTCTTTTATAAGAGAGTCTGCTTTTTTGTCTTTTAGTATATTTTAGTAGCCTAGGACTTACTATAGCGTAGAGAAGACGCCTTTTTCTTTAAGTTAAATTGCTGCTTTAATACACCTAATTTACTACTCTTAGCTAGGGTTATTTAAGGTACTCTTTAATTAGAATAGAGCTGCCTAGTTGTCTGCATATATTGTGACGCTCTAGTAGTTGTCTATAAGGCTAACTGCTTTCTCTAGCTCTAAGGTAATACCTTCTACTTTACTATTAGAAACTAGCTAGTTATTTTCTATATTGTCTTGTGGTTCTTTTATAAGTGTAGCTCCTTTATAGAAAGCAACGCCTACGCTAATCTCTTTGCTTTCCTTTATTGTTAAGGCGTCTAAGTATATTAAAAGAAGGCTATTATTAACTAATAGCTTCTTATAGAATTCTGCTTTTAAGTCTTTTAGCTTGTTTAGAATTTAAACTTTATATAGAGTTCTAGCGTTCTATAGCGTGTAAGCGTACTATTGTAGTTTCTCTCTATTAAAGATAGCTAAGGAGATAGACTAAGTTATTTAGTTAAGTTAGTCGCCTCTATTACTAGTTATAGCATTTAGTAAAGTAGATCTAAACGCATATTGTCTAATAGAGTTGTTAAGCCTAACTCTAGGTAGGTAAAGAGCAGCTTCTAGTTTACTTAGTCTTACAGGAGATAATTTAAAAGTCCTTAAAATATATCTATAAGCCTAGTTTTAAAGTTTTTACTTACTATTAAGGACATGATATTGTTTTTTCTAAAATAGTTAGCATCTGTAATCTGCTACACTTATAATACAAGCTAGACATAATTGCCTTATTGCTTTAATTATGAGGCTCTTATTAATATTAGCTAGCCTACTTAGGCAGAAAAAAGATTAAGTTGCTTATTGTATTTTTATATAGCAGTAATCTTTAAACTTAAGAGTATTATTAAACAATATACTAGGCTATCTAACTAATCTTTTTAGTTAGAAGGTCTCCTTTGTAGGTAGCGTAAGAAGTCTGCTAGCGTTTAATTCTGTTTTTAAGCTATTAAACTTAATAGCTAGCTTCTTTACTTAGCTAAAGAGATTTGCTAGTTCTCTTTCTAGTAGTTTAATATTTTTTCTAATAGATGTTGTTAATATAGAGCTCTGCAGGTTATTTATATAAGATAAGGAGTATATATTATCGTTTGCTGTAACTAATTAGAATAGCGGTTTTATATAAATAAAGAATAGAATACGTAATGCTAGGCTTCCTTGTAGCGTACTAGTATTAACTTCCTATAGTTTCTCTGTTTGCCTATTAAAGAATAGCTCTAGTAGCCTTTTAGTAAAAAATAACTTAGTCTATAATATAAGGCAGGTTAGTAGTTATTAGTTGCACATGTTCTCTAGCAGCTTGTTTCTAAATAAATAGTTTAATGCGCCTCTAATATCTGGAAAAGCTGTTAGAGTAACTCTTTTCTTTTGCCTCTATTGTTGAATATTATTGTAGAAAAGTAGTATAGCGTTAATAGCTAGTTTTTTAAGCCTGCCTTTTGTTTGTAAAGGGTAAAGTAAGTCTGTTGTTTCTACTAGTACACCTAGTCTCTTTGCGTAGAGCCTGTCTAGTGCCTTCCCTAGGCAGCACAGAAGAGAGATAACTCTATATACCTTTAGGATTAAGTAATTAGGCTTGTTTAGTGTCCTTAAGATAACTCTTCTAGCCTTTCTCTAGCACCTTAGTTAGTATCCTAGGTTGAAGAGCGTTAAATAAACTTTATAGAAGGTGTTTAGTTAGTATTTGTACGCTATTAAGATAACTTCTTAGCTAATTCTATTAGGTCCTAGTAAGGTGGCTTTTATCTTTTTGCAGGCAGTGTAGAGCTCTTCTCTAGTTAATGTTAGCTACTTCTATTTGTTGTTTCCTCAGTAGTTGTTAAGCCTTAGTGCTAGTGTAGTAAGAGGTAGTAGAAATAGTTCCTTTTTAAAAATTTAGCAATTCTCCTTAAAAAATCTTTGCTTTTAATAGCTAGAATTCTTGTTAAGAGGTTATTTCCTATATAGGCTATAGCTTTAAATATCTCTTCAGGTAATTTGTTTTAGAGAAACTATTTTTAATAGTTAAGTTTAGCCTTTTTAATAGTTTTAAGGTAATTGTTCTTAGTAAGTAAGTAGTCTCTTTTCTATAAGTATAGAGTATTGTCTTCTCTTCTTGCTATTTGTTTATAGTCTTAATAGGCTCTATATAGGCTAGCCTAAAGAATATTTAAATTACTAGACTACTAAGGCTTTAGTTTTAGCTTTTAGTTTGCAAGTAAAGTAGATCTTATAAGCAATTTTTAAATAGCTGTTGTAAGATCCTCTACTATTTTATCTAAGCTTTTTTTTAAAGAATTATTAAGTTCTTTAAGAAATTGCCTTAAGAGGTTGTTAGACGCTTATAGTATAGCTAGTACTTAATCCTTTAGCTTTACTTGCAGTATTTCCTTCTATAAAGTAGTTTTAAAAAGATTCTAGTTTGTTTTTTTTGTGTTGTATTTCTTTAGTTAGCTAGGTAGCTAACATTAATTAGTAATGCTAAAGAGGATAGCGTAATAGTCTAATCTAGTATCTAGGATAGCTTGCTAGTCTATTATAGTAGACGCTATATTGTTTGTTAAGAAAGTACAGTTAAGTGCGCTTTCTTTTTTTATATAGCCTTTAAAGAAGGTTCTAACTCCTATAGTATTTAATAGAGTAAGGTTCTAATTATCTATTTACTCTACTAAATCTCTTACTTATTAATTTAGGTTGCACTCTTGTATGCTCTATCTAGAGTAGTAGTAATTAAAATCCCCTAAGATAATTAAATAAGATTTTATAGACTCTTCTAAAAGGCGTCTTTAGATTATTAATGTATTTAAGCCTTGTTTCAGGCTTTTTTTATTGTAAATGTTGTAAATATAGATTTTGCTTAAGTTAAGGAGTAATGTAATCGCTTAAAAGTTGTTGTCGTCGCTAATGTAAGGATTAACTTCTACTTCTATATCCTTTTAAATATAGAATAAAGTTCTTAGTTGTAGTTCTCTATAAGTTAGTAAAGTTTAAGTAAAGTCTAGGTAGGCAATTAACCTAGTATCCTTGTATAGCCCTCTTGCTAACTACAGCTTTCATATTGCAATAATCTTAGCGTTTGTTATAATAGCTAAGTTAATTGCGCTTTTTATAGCAGGGCTACTTCTATTAACATTTATTTATAGAACTTTATGTATACTAATTAGTTTAATTAGTTCTAGTTGTCCTAGCTTATAAGATGTTGCATTTAGGGCTATTAGCTGCGTAAGGTTTGTTGTAGTTAGCACACTTAAATATAGTATAAATATAAGCTTTCCTTTTACTAGTGCAGGATTTGCACTTGTGCTAGTTAGTGTAGTAAGGCTCGCTGCAAATTTAGCAGGCTATTTTTAAGCATTTATTCTCTAGGTAGCCAAATCCCTAGCAATTAGTGCATTACCTTAAAATATTAACCACTCGTAGTTTTTCTGCTGTAAGGCTTTTCCCTAGGATATAGAGTTTCCCTCTAATAGCCCTCTAGACCTCGTCCTCTGTAGCAAAGGCTACGCAGGCTAAGCTAGAGTTTTAAAATCTTTTTTTATCCTTAGATATAAGCTAAAAAGAATTATTTATTACTTTAAAACTTCTGTCAAAAGTTTTAATCTCTTCTTTAATAATCTTAAGGCTGTAATTTGTAGGTAGCCTATAAATAGCAACTTTAAACTAAGGCGTAATAAACTAGGTAGCTTTAAAAGTTGTAATATCCTGCTATATTGCCTAATTTTTAAGCAGGTATTTTGCCTTAAATACTAGTGTAGTTGTAATAATTTTGTTTCCTTTTAAAGATTTTATAATTAAGGCAACTATAGGTAATAATACTTCTCCTTTTATTGCAAATGCGTTGTTAAAGGCGTTTTTAAGTTTATAGGCGTTAAAGTCTTCTAGGGTTTTACTAACTAGGACTAGTTAGCAATCTTTTAGGCTAGTAGCCTTTAGTTTTAAAGTCTTTTGTATATTTGTCTATAGTTAATCTTTGTTGTTGCCTGCTATAGTAGCGTGATAGGCGTGTTCTGTATAGGCGTGTTCTGTATAGGCGTGTTCTGTATAGGCGTGTTCTAGGTAGGCGAGTTTGTTGTTAGTTTCTCTATACCAACTCGTCTAATTTTCTCTTTAAGCTCTCTTAAGGCGTTAGAGAGGCTTAATATTTAGTCTCCTAAGATAGCAGTGTTTTTCTTATTTACTTTACTATTTTCTATATAGTCTCTAAAGACCTCTACTAGGTTTAGTAGGCTTGTTTGCTAAGTAGGGTTGTTTTTAGCTAAGTTAGCAGCTTAAATTACTAAGTTTTCAGCAATTTTAAGCGCCTCTTTAACTAAGGAGGCTTTTAGTATTTTATTCCTAATTAGGAATTAAAGTATAGCTCTAATAAAAGGAGAGAAATTGCTTCTAGTTTAATTGTAGGTAGGCCTTAGTAGTTCCTCCTTTAAGGTTTGCCTTTCTAGGCGTAGCGTAGTAGCTTAGCTGTTCTCTACTGTTATATTGTCGTCCTCTATCTCTATTTGTTTCTTTCTTGTTCCTCCTAAGTTACTAGAGGCAAATTGTCTTTTGTTGTTTTTTGTTGTTGTTGTTATTTCTTGGTAGATTTAAGCTTTGATAAGCTCCTTAACTTCTATTAGCTTTAGATGCCTTGGCATATGGTCTGAGCTTTTTTGAGAAATCTTTCTCCTAGCAGGAGGGGTAGGGCGACTCTTTCACCCTCTTTAGCGCCCTAGCGCCTTCGCTGCAGGCTTTAAAAAGTATTGCAATCGATTTCTTGTAGTCTTTTTCCTTATATCCAGTTGTTTCCGACACCCTGCTTATTGTATGGCGTTGTTTGTATGACAAGTGTTGGCGTCTTTGGATTGTTGATGTGTTTAAGCCTTGTTTTAGGCTTTTTTCATTGTAAATGTTGTAGATGTAGATTTTCCTTAAGTTAAGGAGTAATGTAATTGCTTGAAAGTCGTTGTCATCGCTAATGTGAGGATTAACTTCTACTTCTATATCCTTTCAAATATAGAATAAAGTTCTTGGTCGTAGTCCTCTGAGCGTTAATCTTTTAATCAATTATAAAAAGCATTGTATTAATCTGATTAGCAAGCCTATTAGAAAGAACACACTAAAAATTAAGTATTCTAAGGCAGTGTATATAGTTCTTAAACGTAGTAGACTAAAAAATACCTTAGTTAATCTTGTTCTGCTTAAGATTTTTAACAATAAAGTGTTTATAGCCTGGCACAAATTATTTTTAATAAAAAACTTCTATAAGTTTGTTGGAACGCAATTCTTCTAGTAAACAGTTGGGTTTAGTAAGTATACTAATATATTAGTTAGTAGCTTTCCTAATACGCGCAATGCTATAAGTGCTAAAATTAGTAATGTCTATTGCTAGTAAACAAGTATTCATAAGCACGCTAATAGTAGCTAGTAATATATTAATAATAGTTTAAATAAAGTTACATAAGCTATTTGTTTTAGTAAAGAGAAAATAACTAGGCTAAAGAAGTTACACCTATTCTAGAAAGCGTTATTTATATTATTTTAGCAACAGCTGCTACTTTGCATACTTATTAAAACTTTTTAAGAGCTTAGAAGTTAGTACTAATACCATTACTGTTTACGCAGTGCTAAAGGTCCAATATTAAAACATATAAACTAATAGCACCTCATTAGTATTAAGCCTTAAGTAATACGTTCTGTATGCCCTCTATATCTTTTACTACTAATAGTAGAAGCTAGAGCTTATAAAGCTTTTTTTTCTTTAGAAAATCAGCTAGCGTTAAGTTAATATAGCTTTTAGGCTTAAAAGCTAATACTGTATACTTATAGCAACTTAGCTAGGCTACCTAGTGCTACTTCTTCTTAGTGAAAGAACCTGCAACAGTAGACCTCTACTATATAAAATAATATATTTCTTAAGCTAGTTTTGCGCAATACTAAGCTTAAAGTTAAGACTAGTAATAACATTAAAAACTATAGAACACATTCTGCTGTTTATAGTATAGCACTAAAGATAGATTTTTCTTAGTAGCTCTTAATTGTCTTTTTGTACTAGTGTAGTAAGCCTTGTTTAAGTTTTTATAGTACTACTAATAGTCTAAAATTGCTAAGCTTAGGACGTTGTAATACAACGTTATTTATATTGCAGAGAGTTACTATGCTAAAATTTAAAGTTCCTTATACTTGCAGCTTAAGTAGTGTTCTTTCCGCACTAGAAAGATAGCTTACTATTCTAATATTAAAAAACTAGTAGTTACAGGCTCATTAATAAAAAATAAGCAGAAATTAATCATAGTAGTATGCTTCTAAGTGCTTAATTTCAATGTAGCTGAAGAAGTTACTAAGTTAATATTGCCTTTTAGCTTATTCTTAATTTCCTAGTTTAAAGAAGCCTTTTTTTAAAAGAGGTACCTATCCTTACTTACTGTTATTATTACTTATTACTTCTACTAGCTAAGAATACTTATATCTTAGCTTCTACTCAATTATGTAGCTCCTATAGTGCTGTAGTAGTTCTAGTTTCTATTACTAGTTCTTAGCGTATTACGCTAGTGCTTGCTACTTTCTGTATATGTCCTACTATTATAGAACTATAAAAGGTTACTACCTTAAAAGTTGTTAGTTATAATTTATTAAGTAAGCTAGCTTGTTTAATTACAATGTACAAGGCTTAAACTTAGCTAAAAGTAAAAGAGATATAGTAACAGTCTACTAAAAGATCTTTTGTATTTAAGGTAACTAGCTTAAAACGCATAAAAATATTAGAATTATATTCAATAGCTAAAGACGCTTATAAGAGAGTATTTTTTATAATATAAACCTAGTTTTACATATTAAAGTATAGTAGATTTACAAAATCTAAATACTTCTAGCACACCTAGAATCTATAAAACAAATAGCTAATACCTTCATTTAAAATAGAAAAAATCTATAAATAAGTAGCGAAAGGTAAAAGTAGACACTAATAGTATAGTGTCTCCTTCTCTTCTTAAGAACATAGGCTATTTAGTAGCTTATTAGTCATAAGCTGTAGTAGTGTTAGAGTTAGAGCCTAAGCTTCTAAAGTCTTATCTAAATGCACGGCGCTCTTTCTCTATAAAATACTTAGTAATAATAACTCAAGAATAAAAGTTATCTTTTATTATAGAAGGTAAAAGCGTTTGCAGTTTAATAGGCAGCTGAAGTAAATTTAGAAAGAATAAAATATTGACTATTAGGCTAGTTTATTTTTAATACTTAAGATCTTATAGCTTTATATTTTTTTGATTTTTTTTATAATATCCAGCATGTGTTGTTGCTAAAAAAGTTCTAATTGCTATCTAGATGTTTTGTGTAGAGAGCGTGTACTATTAAGGTTTTTAAGTCAGTAAGTTTCTTAATTAGGTTTAGCATTATAAATAAAATATAATCTTAACAACTTTGTATCTGGCTTATAGTCTTAAGACATATTTTATTTCTTAAACTAAGTTCTAAAGAAGAACTAGGTCTTTTAGCTTTATATTCTAATGTTGTATCTTTTTAGTGTTGTTCTAGTATTCTTTCTAAGAAGCTTTATTTAATTAGTATAGGAACAAGTATATTTTGTAAACTAATGTCTAGAAATTAGCTATATTACTTATATAGCAAGTAATTGTACGTATTTTTTACATTTTTAAATAAAGCATTTGCTATATAGATAGTATAAATTTAATAGAAAGTGTTTGCTATATAGATAGTATAAATTTGATAGAAAGTGTTAGAGATTAAGCTAATTAGATGTTTCTCCACAGAATCTAGGTGCTCAAAATTACACCTAGAATGTACAATTAACCTACGATTAATTAATTACTAGATGCTATTAAGCTACTAGTACCACTTCTTATTGTTATTAATTAATCTACAGCAACTACGCAATCTATTACGTAAGATTACATAAGATTACGAGATATTACATTATCTACTCCGCAAGCTATTTCGTAAGTACAGATCTTTCTTAAATGCAAATAATAAGTATATATAGACTGTAGTTTAGCTTGTAGTTAGAAAATGAGAGAGTAAAAAAAAAAAAATTACAATAAGTAACTGCATAATATAAGTTAGTTTAGTATTCTTTTCCCCTAGTCTCTAATTTATTCTCTTATCTTATTGTTCTACTTCTGCTACTTTCTTCATTTCTAATAATTTATAAGCCTTAGAGATTAATTCTACAATAGGTTATAAGCCTAGAGAATCTATATAAGATCTTAAGCCTAGAGTATCTATAAAAGATCTTGAGCCTAGAGAATCTATAAAAGATCCTAAGCCTAGAGCATTAATAAAAGATCACGCGATAGGACAAAAGATTTAAGAAATTTCTATTTCCCTAGAATTGCGAGCACACGTAGGAACTAGTAATATTTAAGGCTAGTTTCTTAGTAAGAGCTAGGGTTACAACACAACAACTTAACAACGCTAGTTAAGAAATTTAACTAGACAAATGAATTCATTTATAGTAAAAAAATTTCTGCTATTAAAGTCTTTTCAGTTTAAGAGTAAACTAAAGAAAATAAGCTCAAACTTTATTACGCTATTAATGGCATCTAACTAGGCGTATACAAGCTTTATAGTAAGAGTTGTCTAGCTATATAAGCTTATATTCTAAAAGATAAGAAGTAAGCTAAGGCTATAAGTTAAGAGTTCTTTATAGTAAGGAAACTAACTGCAACTATACTAGGCATTTAATTATTATCTACTTAGCTAATTCTTCTATGCTAAGGCTAGTAGATTAAAATAGCTAATTACAGTCGTCTTCTTAGAGTGCCTAAGCTTAAGGGCAGCTCTAATTATAATATATAGGCACTTAAGATTTAATTAACTCTTATATAATAAAATTGCATGGATGTTATAATAATTAATTCTATAAAATAAACCAAAAAGAACTATCTAAACAACTATTAGACGCTCAAAAACTAAGTAGTAAAAGCTTTATTAATATTACGTCTTAGTCTTCAGAATAGACCTCTATTATAGTTAAAAGATATTGTTAATTCCTCTTTTCTCTAGAATTATCTCGAGAAATAATATTTATAAAAGGGATTAAGTTCTAATTTTTCAATTTGTAAAGATCTTATCAGTACTACACTATATTAATGTTAGAATAATTTAGAAACTTATCTACAGAAAGTTAATAGGCTAGTTTTAAGCCTAGAAACTAGAAATATTAAATTGTCTACTAAATTCGTCCTAGCTCTAGTTCTTCATAATTTAAGCTTAGAAATTAATCATTTAGCTACTGCAACTACTTAAAGCTTTGGATTAAATAAAGCAATAAATCTAGAAGCAATGTGCAGCCAAATATCAGACAAGTCTAGACGTCTAAAAGCCTTAAAGAATAGCTCAAATTAATAGGGCAACATTGATAAGCATAATTAATATATATTAGAAAGGCTATATTAATAGAAGAGCTAGAATAGCTTCCCAGCTCCTTAGTCTTAAGACGTTAAAATGTCCTTATTAACTTAAAAATTAAACTATAAGAAGAGTTTAAAAATAATCTATAATTACTGCAAAAAACTAGAACACTTAGAAAAGAAATGCTAGATAAAAGATCTTAGCAAAGCTCTAAACAGTTAAATTAAATTGAAAAATTAAGTAAAATAGATATCTAATTGTAAGACAGACTTCACGCACAGAAGAAAGGCTAATAAAAAGATAGCTTGTATTTGGAGTAGAGAATAGCAGACACAGACCTAGAAGAGGCTAAGTATGCAAGCAGCTATATAGTAAAGAAGAGGGGCTAGTGCTAGCGTAGTGGGCGCTAAGCCCAGTGCTACGCCTAGCTAGTACTAGTGCTTGCTAAGTAGTAAGGCAGGCCTCTATCTCTAGCTACATACTTTAAGGCTAGCTATAAAGTATATAGTAGTACGTAGATAGAGGCTATGTCCTTACATGTGCCTCTCCTCTAAAAACGAGATAGCTAGTCCTCTAGCTTTAGTTATTAGTACAAAGGAAAATGGAAAGGAAATTATAATTTAGAGAAGAAAAAAAAAGAAAAAAGTTTTATACAAACTACTAAACTTTATACTTCTTTAAATCTAAGTATAGTTTGTATAAAGCTGTGCGTGTTTACACGTTTTCTTATACAAAAAGCGCACTTCTAAGCTAATTTCTACTACCTTAACCCTGCAGCGCGAAATTTAAGGCAAATAGTGTTTTTATACTATATAGAAAAAGTTATTTTTTAGTTACTAACTCTAAGAAGGTTTGCTATTAAGAGTATAAATTATATACTTAGGTACTTACTAACTGCAGCGTTTATCAATAATTGCAGTAAAGTAAGTATCAACAGGCGTAAAGCTAAGTAGTTTAGGCGTTTTTTTTAGTAGCCTTTGCTATTACGTACGTAAGCTTTTTAAGCTTTTATACTAATATCTTATTAGTGCTAGCGTATTTGTTTTATCTATCGCCTGCGTTCTTAGGAAAAGAGGTCTAATTAGAAGTTATAGTAAGATTTTAGAGAGTAGACTTGTTAAAATATTTCTAGTAAAAGACTTTAGTATTATAATAATTAAGGTAGTCTATAGCGTTATGCTCAGTAGGCTTTAGAGAATTTATTTATTTCATTTCATATACCTAGCGTTCTTTAATCTTGCTTATTTGTAGAAAGGCAACATTAATGAATTTATTTATAAGCTATTCTGTGTAGGCTTTGCTATTACTATCTATAACTATTACTAGCACTAGTTAAGCTAGTGCTTGATTAAGTAAGCTTTTAGTAGCTGCTAGCTATAAAATTTATAATTAAAAGACTAGAAATATACTATTGAAAATTACTTTTACAAGCAAGTCTAGTCTGTAAGCATATCTTTTATAAATAACTCTTCTTACTAAGTAAAGGCTAGCCTAGCAGTTAATAAGTTTTTTTAATTGTTATAAAGTTCTTTACTTTATTATTAAAACATAAACTTATTTTCTAATATTGTATAGTAGCACAGCATAACGTGTTATATTAGCTTAAGGCCTTTTGAGACAACCTTTTGATGTGACCACACATTTTGTAGACACCTTTTTAGTAAAAAAAGATTTATTACTAACAACAGGTATCCGGGCTTATGCCCCCTTATTCAGCATTGCTAGCACGCAATTGGTGTGTCGCATATTTAAATAAAAACGAAGATGCGCAATATTTCTCTAACTAACTATCTTAACTAATAACTATTAACTGCTAACCGCAACTTCTATTGTCTTGTTGCTATTTTAGCAGTGTTATAGTTACGGCATTGAGTGCCTATTCTTAAATATAAATAAACAACAACAGCATTACTATTTATGTACAGCTTTCCTATCTCTAGAGGCGTTTTACAAAATCCTTCTACTTGTTAGTTTATTCTAGCTACTTAATAGCTGTCTTAATATGCTTTTACTTCTTGCAAAGCTACTTCTAAGTCTTTTTACTAAAGTTGCATTTACGCAAGAAGAGATTGCTAAAGTAATATACTTTTACTATACCTAGACTATTAACATGCGTAGTATATATAGTATACTAGCTAAACTAGCTTTTTACAGTCCTTGTTGTAACCTTAACATTTATAATACTAGACGTAAAGATATCTTAACTATAGTTATATACTAACCTCTACACTAACTTAATTACTACAGGAACTATTATTACTAGCTTCTTTTTAACTAATATAGGTGGCTGCTTAACAACAGTAAACACTAGCTTTGTAATCTACTACTATAGCTTTTAGTATAGTAACTTAGTAAGGTCTAACTTTACTTAATGTAAGCTATTAGTCTTTGTATTAAACAGGGAGAAGAATATTCTAAGCATTATATTATTTGTATACAAGTTGTTTATATGCAGTACTGTGTGGTGTAGGAAATCCTAAAGGTAAAAAGTAGTAGGTAGAGAGCTTTTATAAAGAAGTATTACAGGCTTCTGCTGCAGTAACGTACGTGTCTTTACTCTCCTCCTTTATCTCTATTGTAATCTTGTTGCTAGCTATAGGCTGGCAATTACTGTTAAACACGTTTCAATTAGTGTTGTTTTTTAGTACCTTAAGCAAATTTTTTTAACTCTTATTTTCGCTTAGTAGTCTAAGCTTTTCTGCTCTAAGCGCTTAGCGCGTAGACCTTATCTACTTACTATTTTAATCTTGTTAACTATATACAATCTTTTTTTTTTTTTTTGCGTCTAATTAGTAGAGGGTAGCTGCTTTTCACTTTTTTGGAAACCCTATTTTGACTACAACAACAACCACCACCTTTGACACTTTAAAAAATAAATATTAGCTTAAGTTACTTGCTTTTACTAAGCCTTTTAGAGCTGCTCTTTTAGATGCGTAACTAAATCTGCATATAAGTTTATTATTTTTTTTACTTAAATAGCCTAGGTGTAGGCTAGACATAGCAAATTAGTTTTTATATTCTTATAAGAGTAAATTCTGCTGCAGGAGTAATACTTAAAGTTAGCAAAGAACAAAGTTATACCTATACTAGAGTAAATAGTATTATTAACTTAAAATCTAGTAATATATAGCTACAAAGCCTAGTTATCTGACGTATAGTTAATATACTAGCATAAGTATATTTTTAGCAACTAATTTGCTTATTTTATTTATTTATTTATCTCTAAGTAGTAGGCTGTAGACAAAATACGCTTAATATTTAGCTACTAGCAAATATTCTTCTAGAATAGAGCAATAAAATTAGTGCTATAATTAGATACTATGCTAATAAGTAAGCTATAATGCTTAAACACGTCTATAAAATATTTCAAAGGCTTCTACGGCAGTACATTTATAAGTTAGGTAGAAATAGCATTTTTTAGTAAAGTAATCTACAACAACTAAGATATTGCAGAACTCTCTACTATCTATTTTAAAAGAAAGAAAAACTTATATATAATCTATAGTAAGATCTAACTACTGTTCGTGCAAGAGAGGCAGTAGTTGTAAATAGCTATATTTACTATTCTATAGTAACTTTATTTGTTTATATACACTATAGGCGTTGTAGTATTCTGCAATAAACTAATTTATTTTAAGCTAGTAGTAACAATTATATATTAAATAGAATGTAGATTAAAGTTCTTTATAACCTATAACTTTATTAATGTAATAAATTTTGAAGATCTAGCACTAGAGTTAAATATTTACAGGAATATAAAGTCTAGTATTATTAATAGATAAGCAACAGCTTAGTTCTATTCTTATAAAAGTAATATCCGCAGCACTAAAATAGTATTTATTCTTATAAATGTATTCAGATAGCCTAGTTTTATAAGAGTTAATTTCTAAAAAAGCCTTTTTAGCTATTTTATTATTAGCATAAGCTTTGTCTAGTAGCTCTTCTATAAGTTAAAGGTCTTTTTTATAAGTAAGTAAAGTTAAACTAGCATTGCCTTCTAGTAAAGATAATTCTTTAAAGTTAGCGTTGTTGTTATAAGTAAACGTAGTTCTTAGTATATAATATTGTTCTAGTGTAATAGCGTCTATATCTTTACTGGCTAAGGTAAAAGCTTATAAGACTATTGCAATAGCAAGTTTTATACTAAAAAATAATACTTTTAGACGTGAAAATAACTGTGTTTAGCACGTATTAAGAGTTGTCTAAATTTAATAAAACGTTTTATAGTCTTTAGCTAAAGGCATTTACTTTGCTATTCTTAGTTCTAGGGCTATAGACAATTTTATAGTTAAACTAGAATAGAAGAAGTTACTATTAAGCTTAACGTTTAGTAAGCATCTTATTTAATATAGATATTTTTAAGTTTTTGTAGTTCAAGATAATATAGATAGGATACTTAAATTTCATAAGTTTAGTTCTTATTCTGTAAATAACTAGATATGTCTTATAAGTTCTAAATCATAAACCTTATAATTGCATTTTGTAGTAGATTGCTTTTTAAAAAAGAATGCAATTAGCTAAAGAATGTTTTGCGCAATAAGTTGTTTTATAATACTACTAGTAGCTTAGGCTAAGGCGTTTAAAAAAATATAAATGAGTTTAATAAAATTAATGTATATTAATATAAAGCTTTTACAAAAAGTAGCTTTAAGTATAGTAAGAGCTTTTTAGTATTTGTTGTTTTACTATAGGTTTTTATAGATAGTATGTTCTTTTTTACTAAGTCTTTTATGAAAAAGGTCTTTAGCCTTAATACGATTTGTTAAAAGAAGAGCAATAAATAAGTAGCTTTTAATAAATTATTTATAAAATATTATATAGCTTAGGAAAGCAGGCAGTTTTTTTATATATTAAAGTATTTTTTATTTATAAATTGTAGAAACTTTAGCTAAGTCTAATTCATCACCTTTATTAGTAATCATTATGCTCAAAGATTTAATACTAGTTTAATAAAATTGATATTTTTTACAGTCTGCGTAGTATCCTTTAGCCTTTAGCTAGGCTAGAACTAACTTAACTTACTTAATATATTCTTTTTTTATTTACAAGAAAACCAGAATGTTATTTAATTATGTAGTAAAGAACTATTTAAAGTATTTAAAATGTGCGCTATTGATAGCGCGCTAGAAGGAAGCTAGAGTATTACATAATTTAAATAGTATAACTTTATACTTATATATGCCTTACTAAGTAGTAAATGTAGTAAGCTATTTAAAGCCTAGCTTTATACAAATCTAATAGAACGCGTAAGTAACATTAATTTTAAAAAAAATAGTAGCCTTATTAAGTTTAGCTACTGTTTTGCAAAAATAAAAAATTTAATAGTAATTTTTAATTATAGCTTTATTAAGGTTATAGAAGTTTACGTAAAGGTAAATACTTCTATTTAGCTTAGTTATAATTAGAAGTAAGTTTTGCGCTAATAGTTTACATTATTTAATAAATTTATATTTTTCTAATTCATAAATATAAGTAGTAAAGGCTTTTTTTTATTAGCCTAAAAAAAGTTAAAAATAATGATTTAAAATCTTTGCGCTTGGAGTTAGTTTAATTTTATAGTTGTGTTATAAATAGTATAGTAATTCAAACGTTACTTTTTTATTCAATACTAGAATGTAATTAGCGTATTCCTTAAATATTTCTAGTATAAGAATATTCTTAAAAATAACATTCTTAGGTTTACCTTTAAATTTTACAAAGTTTTCATCTATAGCTGCTTATTAAAACTAGGTAGGTTATTTACTACGTGTAGTAATAAAGTAGAAGTAAGATTTTTATTCTTTTGCGTACATACAAATAGCGCAAAAAACACAATTTTAATTTTAACTAATAGATTATTAGTACGTTTAGACAAAAAGGTAAGCACTTTTTTTTTAATTTTTCTAAGAAGAACTTGCCTTATTTTAAAATTATAGTAAGGGAGTATATATTTCTTGCTTAAGACGCCTATTTTTATAGGCTCTGGTTTAAAATTCTATCGAGCAGTATTACTTAAGCAGAAGTTAGCAGGAGTTTGCGTTCCTAAACTTTAATTATTAGTATAGATATATTTACAAGGTTTATTTTCTATTTGTTTACGCCTACTATAAACTACTTTTAGCATAGTGTCTTGAAGCTAACATTTTATTTAACAGTAGTAATTAGAAAATTAAATCATGCTTTTATGGTAATTAAGCTTAAGCTAGTAGAGTTTACGCTACTTAAATCTAAGTATAAAATGAAAATCTACGTAGGTCTTTACTACGTAGGCTATTATTTATTTAATATAAGTATCTATTTTAAAGAAAAACCTAAAATAGTAAGTTATTAGTTCTACAGCTTCTTTATTATAGCCTTTGCAAAAATTAGTTAAATAAGTAAATTTAGTTTCTAGGCTCAAGTTTAATCAAAAAATTATTATAATATAACGTTGCTATTAATACTATTATTACTTAGTGTTTAGCAGCTATATAGAACTATATAGTTATAACTAACGTACGTATAAAAAGAAAATTATATAAAGTCTCTTTTTATAGAGATAAGTTTTTTTTCTAATCTTAAACTCTTTAGAGCAATATGGTAAACTTAAAATATATTATATTTATAAAGAAATAAGCTAAGTATACTTGCTATAGCTATTTATATTTCTTAGAGTTTAGCCTATCTTTTAAAGTCTTTGGTTTTCTAATTTGTTAAAGTTAAAAGACTTTTTAGCCTAGTATTCTTGCTTAGGTTTGAAGTTAAATTTATTTTCTATATATATATAAACGTAACGTTAATGGATAGTATCTACTTTAGAAGTAGCTAGCTTCTTAAAGTAGTTCTAGGCAATATGTTAATGTTTCTTGTAATAAGAATAGTTTAAGTTATTAGATAAAGGCTTAAAAGATAAAAGCTTTTTAAACAATATTCTACTCTAATCAAAGTAGCCTATACTGCAAGGTGTTAACGTATTCTTAAACCTAGCATTTGCTAAAAAAGTAATATTTAAACTAGTATCAAGTTTATCACAGTTGCCTTAAGCCTGTTAAGCTAAATAGCTATTTAGCTAAGTCGCGTTATAGTTATTAATATATAACAAAATATTAAGCAAGAGTTTAGAAAATGCAATTGCGTCTTATATAATATAATTTAACATATTTAAGCTAGCTGTATGTTACTTAGAAAGCTTCTGCAGAAGCTTAATAGTATATAAAAAGTATAAAATTTTAAGCTTATTAGTAATAAAGTGAAACTTAACTTTAAAGTGTGCTTATGCTTCTTAGTTAGACTTCGCGTTCTCGAAAATACAAGAGTATACTAGCATATTTATAGTTACTTTGTTTATAGCATAAAAATTTAAGTTACTTTAAATTTTAAAAAGTAATATAAAGCATTATATCTCTATTTTGTATTAGTAACTAAAGATGGAATTTCTTTTAAATAAATCGTCTTTAGTAGCTTTAAAAGTACAGGCAAAGAAAAACTAAACGCGCTAAGCTAAGTGCAAAAAATGTTTACTTTTAACACGCTAGTAGCTAAAGAAGAATTAAATAGATTTATAAAGTACTTTTATTCCTTTCTTAAAAGTACGTAGCTTTATATTGTTATAATTATTAGCGTTTTTAAGTTATAGCATTATATTAAGTATACGCTTAGGTTTTTAAAGCTTAAATAAAATAAGAACTGTATTACCTTTAACTATAAAAGATAAATCATAATTAGTAGTAAGTTATAAAAAGTAGTATAACTAGTAACTAAAGTCGTTTAGGTGTGCTTATATTTAAGATATATTATAATTTAAAATAGGAATAGGTTTGTTTATAGTAACTTAGTCTATAAGAATAGAGACTACAGGGCGTAAAAGTAAAACATCTAAGTTACTAGTTTATTTTACATTTAGCAGTGCGTTGCGTTAAGTTATATATAACTAGTTCTAAACATTTGTAAGTTAACTATAGATAGCTAGAAACTAGTCTTTCTATACTTATTTATTATCTACTGCTTTATTTTGTGTAAGTAAATAATTTATAGAGTACTTATATTAAACTTAAGCATTTTTTATGCGTTTAGCTTATCCCTTACTATAGCAAATGTAGTAAAGTAAAATCTAGCTGCTATACTAGTAAGGTTATTATAAAAAAGTTGAAAAAAGTTAGTTAGCATTACAGTTATAAGGATTTTAGTAAAGTAAGTATTATAGAAAAGTTATAAGTCTACTAACGTGTTTTATTCTACTTGCTTAACAACTTAACGCATATAATCTGTGTTTTAGCATTTTTAATACAGCAGCTAGAGCGCATTTAGTCTTTCTAGTAGTAATATGTTATCTAGTTAAAGAAAGTTAGTAGCGCTTATAACTAGTTTGTTTATATATCTAAAAGTGCCTAGCATAAAAGAAACGTATTAAAATTCACTTTATTTAATATAGCTTAATATTTATTGTTCTCGTCTATAGCAGCTGCTTAATAGAGAGGAGGAGGATCTAAAGTTATATTAAACGTTATTTTTCTAAATATCTTTCTAAGAGGTAGGTAATAGTAACTTTATTAGTTTTTATATTAACGTAATATGGAGATCGGCTTAAAAGCGCGCTTAAATTAGATTTAGTAGTTAGTAGTAGTTTTTATATATTAGTGTTAGAATTAGTATTAGCCTAGAGATCTATAATATAAGTAAAGTTTTAGAAAGTAGCTTAAAACATAAAGCATATTCTTTCTTTATTTATTATTTTAGATTAACAGCGTTGCGCTATATATAATATTAATAGTTAGTCTTAAATATTCCCTTTATTATCTAAATTAGCTATATTTTAGTTTAGTTTAGTTTAAGAAAGAAATACTTATAATAAAGCATAGTTGATCTATTTAATTGTAAAGTAGAAGAAAAAACAAATATTTAGTATATAGAATTTTAAACGATAGATTAAGTAGTGTATTTTTAAGTAGAAGCTAAGATTTGTAGTTTTTATAACGTACTTATTCGCTAATTTATTAATTATGTGCTTAATTAGTACGCAAAGACTGTATAGTAAGTAAAATCTTCTGCTCTTATAGTATACTTTTTTTAAAATTTTTATTACTATAACGTACTTTCTTCTTATTTACTAAATATATGAGCAAAAAGAGTTTTAAATAATAACAAACAATCCGCTTTAGATAACGAAAGGCCTATTTTAAAGAAAATATTTTTAAAAGTAAGCAAGTATAGCAATAGCTATAATACTGTAAGCTATTAAGTAGTAAAAGCTATGCTATGGCTAGCTATCTACTGCGTAGATAGAGTCTAAATCTTACTTACACTAGCAGTAAAGGCCCTCTAAAAACATTATCTATTTAGTAATTTTAGTAGCAACTTACTATTTAAAGGCGCTAGACTTAGCTAAGAGCTAGCTACTAAAGCTGTAGTTCTATACAATAACTAAGAACAAGTAAGAACTACTTATTCTTGTCTAGGCTAAAAGCCTGCAGCAAGCTTTTTGCTTGTAAGTCTACTATTATATAAGGCAGACTTTACGAATAGAAGAAAAGCTAGTTAAAAAATAGCTTGTATTTAGAGTAAAGAATAGTAGACATAGATTTAGAAGAGGCTAAGTATGTAAGCAGCTATATAGTAAAGAAGAGGGGCTAGTGCTAGCGTAGTGGGCGCTAAGCCTAGTGCTACGCCTAGCTAGTACTAGTGCTTGCCAAGTAGTAAGGCAGGCCTCTATCTCTAGCTACATACTTCAAAGCTAGCTATAAGGTATGTAGTAGTATGTAGATAGAGGCTATGTCCTTACACCTAAAAGTAGTTTTAATAGTAACTATTTCTATTAAAATAAGTATTATAAACGTAGTTCTCACAAACAAATTATGGATGCTATTAGTAAAAGTTATATTAAAAGACAGCTATCTTAGTTGTTACTCTATTCTCTTATACAGTATCTCTAGTGGTTACGCAGTACTTAGTTTTAAAATAAATATTTATGCTCTAGTATTAATTAAGCACTTTAAAGAAATGCTATGCATAATAATTTCGTGTTTTAGTAAGTTGATTTAAGCAAAAACTTGCTTATTTCTTTATTAGATACTTTAGACTTTCATAGTAAGTATATTGTCTAGTTTATTAACTTAGAAATCTCCTCTTCTATGCACCTTATAGTAGGTCTTAGTATTTAATCAATATATGCTTATTGCATTACAATCATCATTCTTAATAAGCAATATAATTAGTAGAGTTTTACTATTAAAGCGTTTTAGGTTTATGCGTTATTTTAGCTAATTAGTAGCTAGAACAAAATTTAAGTATGTTTTAGTGCACTTCAAATTTATAACCCTTTATAGTTATAACGTTAAGCGTACCTAAGCTATTTATAATACTAAAATTCTTATTGAGATAGTTACTTAGTTATTTTTAAATATTGCTTTATCTTATCAAGTCTAACATAGTAACCTCTAGGCTGGTAAATGGGTATAGGTTGGGTTGGGGTTGGGTCAGATCCGCACGGACCAGAACACCAAAAACTCAACCTTTACTTCTAAATAACTTACCTAATACTAGGTACGTCTTGATGCAATCTTAGTAGAGGGTGCATTATTACAAAAAGAAAGGTTTATTGAATTTTCGTAAGATTCCGTAAACAATTTACTTAGTTATGTAGCATTAAAGCATTTAAAGCTTAATATCCAAGGCTATAGTGCATAGAATTTCTTGAAAATTTAACGCAAGCATCTTCTAATACTAATACACTTTCTATTGAGGTTGCATTAGAATAAACCTAGTATTATAGAAGTTATTTAGAAGTAAAGGTTGAGATTTTGTTGTTCTGGTCCGTGCGGATCTGACCCAACCCCAACCCAACCTATACCCATTTACCAGCCTAGTAACCTCTTATACTTCTTATCTAAGCAGAGTAGTTGTAATACAGTTTAGCTAACTTTATATCATCTTTTTTAAGTTAAAATTTAAAAGAGTATTGATAAACTTTAAAGCCTTCTTTTTTTACTTTTACTATAAGTATTTAGAATTAGCTAATATGCTTTTGTCTTGCTAAACTAATTATATTAGTTAAATGATTAGAAATAGCATATTGTGCAGCTAACTTATAAGAGGTATATTACTTTATATTTCTTCATATTAAAACTGTATATTTATAAGCTATAAGTTAAAGATTAAAGTATTACTTTAAATTATTTATTTACTTCTTTAAGTGCAAATGTTCATGCTTAGCCTTTCTTGTTTCCTTATTTCTCTTTCCTAAATACAATTAATATTCTAGTAAAAAGAAAGATCTTTTCTCTTTAAGCGCGTAGTAGCGTTAGGCTAAGAGATATTACATAAATCGTTTTCCCTGCCTTCTAGTATAATGTTAGCAGTATTAATATTAATCAAGCTTATCTATATATTGTTCTATCATATAGTTATATATTTATTTTTAAAACTATTAAAACTGTTAAAGAACAATATTATAGTAATCTTAGTTTAATGAACATGTTACTAAGTTTGCTAAACTAGAGGCTTTACTTTTATACTTTAAGCTTAGTTGAGAGTTTCTACTTATAAAGTTTCTAGTATTATACTTAAGGCTAATTAATCAAGAACATTGTTAGTAATATTGTAGAATTCTTAAATCTTTGCCTTTAACTATAATAAGACTTAGGTTAATAGTAGCTATTCTAAGATTTCCTCTAGACATTTATACAGTAGCCTAAAAACTTATCCTCTCTGCTTTAAAGCATAGTATAGCTGACAATTTCTAAGTTTATATTTTATAACATTATATATATAATAGGTAATGTTTATCTCTGTGTTACTTAAGTACGCTATACTTATTTCATTTAAAAGTTTCTTTTTTATATTTGTAATTAAAGAACTACTATTTCTCTTGCTTAATAGTTTAGCATTTATTACTTATATATAATAAAGTATATGCAGTTAGCAGGTTTCTCTTAAAGTTCTCTTAGTTGTAAAGTTAGCTATAAGTATATTAATAGTAAATAGTCTAAGCTTTAAATTACTTAAAAACTTGATAAAGTCATTTACTTCTAAGTTAATATTTACTAGCGTGCTTAATTTCTTGTATGCTTTGCTAATCTTGACTACTACCTTCTTTACTTTCTTAGAGGTAAATGTTGCACGCTAGTCAAATAGCATAATTTAGCATATTTCTATATTTGCGCCTTCTTATTCCAACTAATAAATCTTATCTAGGCTAGTTATCTTCTTATAGTAAGATTTAAAAAAAAATTAAATCTAGCTTATACGTATTCTAATTATTACTATCATAAGCAGTAAGTTTATAGTATATAGCTACCTCTTTATCTATTTATAGTAAACCTTAAAAGAAAAAAATGCCTTTCTGTTTTTAAGGAATTTGCTAATTTTTAGTATATATATTAGCAATAGAAGTGAAATAAGTACAGTACTTTACTAGTCCTAGCTAGTTTAATACGTATTTATAAATATAAACTTAAAAGTAAAATCTTTTACTTATTTTAATAGCAGTATTTTTATTTTTCTACTACTTTTTTATGTTTGCTTGTAACTTAGACTTATCTCTTTCTATATATCTAGGTAGACGTTTCAAAATTTAAGAGAGCAATTAATCTTTATTAAAGAAATAGTCTAGTAAGATAAAGACTTGCAGAGTATTATAAATACTTTTATTATTAGCTTGTCTATTCAAGTTTTCTAAGAATTTAGTAACATCTTTTTTAGTAAAGACTAAAGTACTATATTTTAGTTAAACTATAGAAAACACTAAGTTATGCATAGGCGTGGCTATAGAATTAATAACTAAGCTTAATAGTAATCAAAGTAACTTAGGACTAGCAGCTATTAGCCTAGCAAAAAAAACCGTTTTGCCTTCTTATTTTTAACTTAACTTTTAGTCTTTTTTTAATATCTATAGTATAGTAGAACTTAACGTGCCCCACTATCGAGATGCGCACACCATTAGAATGCGCACGAAATACAGCAATCTATGTTCGCATGCGAATAACTTAACACTACAATAAGCTATCTACGCGTTTAATAGCTAGAATTAATCCTTTACTTCTACTACATCCTTTTTGTATATGCGCTTATTATGTCCTGCCTTGCTACAGTTCTTGCAGCGTTAAATACCTCCTGCACTACTACCTACGCGCACCCTCTTCTAACGCCTTTTTGCCTCTAACTAGACTTTAACATCTCTTTGCTTAACTAGATCCTCTACCTCTACCTGTAATAGAGTTTCTCTTTTTTAAATTTACTTTTTTTTATACTTTTTATATTTAAATACTACCTAGTTTGCCTTTTTAAAGTTAGCTATTTTAGCTTTAAGTAATATATGTAAGTGCACTTTTAAAGTTAATCTTTTTTTAACTTACAGCACTATCTTAATAATAAAATTAAGTAATAATTTTTTATAATTTATTATTTTTTTAATAATTAGCGTTGTTTAAGCTTTTATTTTCTAGGCGTTACTTAGTGTTTTAAGTTGCTAAAGGGTATACCTTAGTGCAGGTAGTAATAGCGTATAAAGCTGTACTTTAAGCCTAAATAACACTATATCTAAATTATATAGAACTAAGCTAGTTGCTCTAAAGCTTAATAAGATGTTCTTTTTTAAAAACGCTTTATTAAATACTAGCTTAAAGGTAGCTAGAAAGGCTTTTTTATTAATATAGTAAATATAGCTATTTACTAAGCCTCTAAGTTCTTTCTTATACGCCTGCTTTAGCAGGGCAAAATAACTTATATTAAGTAGCTGTAGAATATGCAATAAGTATAAAGGCATACAAAGAGTAATAATATTGCTTTTTTTTATATAAATTTTAGAAGGCAAGCAACTTATAGCTCTTATAACTATTAATAATAGGTGAGAAGCACCAGGCAGGGAGCTTTTGAGGGCAGCTGCTTTTCACTTTTTTGGAAAACCCATTTTGACTACAACAACAACCACCACCTTTGATACCTTAAAAATAAATAACTATTAATAATAAGTAGCTAGTAACTACTTACTCTCTAAGCCTATATATACTAGATAAAATGCTATAGCTATATAAGACTAAGCTTATTTATTGTTTATCTATTCTTACTAACTTTTATTCTCTAATTCTTAAAGTTATAATACTAAGCTTAGTTATAGTTTTTTACTTTAAAAATAAAAAAAGGTAGAATAGACTACTCTATTGCGTTAATACTAGCAATTAGCATTGCTTACTTATAATTACTAGGCTAAACACTAAGTAGCTTAAGATATTTTTTAGAGGCTGTTACTACTTTAACAAACTCTTTAACGCCTATCTAGAAGCTAGTCTTATTAAAATTATAAACATTTTTATTTAGAATTCTATACTTAGCTTTAAAGTTGTGCATAAAATTAATCTAAAGCTTAATAATAGCTAAGTTACTATAAAAGACTTTTTAGTAATCCTGCTGTCTTATTAACTAAGATTTGATTTTAAGTCTCCAGCGTATAAGCCTATAAGTTTAGTTTTCTCTAACCTAGCTTCTACTATAAGAGAGTGCTTTTATATATATTATAGTAATGCGCGGCTTGTCGCTACGTAAGTAACGCGTTAGATTTTATAGCTTAGATAGCCTAGATAACTCTATCTTTAGTAGAAAGCAGTTTAAGATTTAGTAGTTAAGACATTGTAATAGAGAGTTGAAAGTGGTGGGGGCTTAGCAGAGTACGCATTTCGATGGTGTGCGCATCTCGATAGTAGGGCACGTTATAAGAATTTCTTATTTAAATAGTTATTAGTAGTTAGTTAGTAAATTACAAACAAGGTTTGGTCTTTAAAAGAAATAAATTATTGATTTTTAAAATCTTTATAGTATTAGTAGTTAGTTAGTAATATAGTAGACAAGGGTTAGTTCTTAAAAGAAACAGAATATTGATTTTGAAAATCTTTTAGGTATATACTTTATTACGAGTAGTTGTATAAATACTTGCCTCTTTAGTGTCAGGGTCGGACATCTTATCAGGCCAGCCTTATCGATTCGTCTCTCATACACAGGCAATATACTATTATCCCTCCATCTTTAGCATCCCGTATCTCTCTTTGATATTGAGCCTTACACTTAAAGACACTAGCGCCTAAACTAGCCTTACTAGCTCGTCTACTAACTCCTTTACTTATACTAAGTAACTAAGCTCTTATACTATATTACTACGCTTACTAAACAACGTACACTACCTATATAAGTAATAATACACAACTTTACTTTATTTTTAGCTAGAAAGAGGTTTTAGAAAACTAGGTTGCTTACTTTATTAATAGGAATTCTACCTATCTTATCTTGCGCTAATAGGCAGGAATAAATTACAATTACTATAAAGCTAATTTAAAAGCTAAATATAGCCTCTACTTTAAGTTACTGCATAAGATGATAAAGAGATATAATATAAGGCCTTCTTAAATCTTTTACCTAGATAAAAAAAGCTTTATAATCAAAGTAACTAAAAGATTAAAAAGAAGTGTTTAATAAAAAAATATACAACTAAAAAAGGTTCGAGCTAGAACTTAGAATGGTAATAAAAAGTAAGCAACTATTCTAGCCTACGTTTATTAAAATAGTTTAGCTTTATTTTTAGCTTTGATTTTTTAGTTAGCTATTAGAGCTCTAAAATTAAGCTAGCTTAAAAATATTAATAACAAAAAGCACTTAGTAATGATTAAATTATCTTCTTTTAGCTAGACTAATAATAATATCGGTTTAGCCTAGCTGAAGGAAGTTTTCAAGAGAAAGACTGGATAAAAAGCTTATTTAGAATACTAATTTCTTGTTTTTAATAGCTATAAGTTTAACTTAGCTAGAAATCTTATTAATTCCTATCATAACGATAAAATTCAATTAGCTTTATTTTTCTTTATTCAACTTATCTACTTTAACTACTTAATATTAGTTTATTTAAGCTTCTTTTTACTATCTACTTAACTAAGCTTTTATTTTATCTTTATAAAAGCTAAAAGCTTTTACTAATAGTAAAAAGGGACTTCTTTCTTTTTCTTTAGAGGGCCTTAAGTACTACTTTTTATAAAAAGACTGTTAGAAGGTCTTTTTAAGTAACTAAAGTCTATCTACTTAATTTTAAAATTATTCTTTAAAACTTCTGTAACAAGGCCTCTAATTTAAATAAATTCTTAGCTTTTGTACATAGTAGAGATAATTAGCTTAAAATAAAAACTCTTATACGCTGTTTAGTACAAAATTAAAGTAGTAAAAAGGTAAAAAAGCTTTATTAAAGTCTTTACTATATTTTAGCTTAAAATAGTATTCTTTATAAAGAGATACAAGGCTTAAAAGAAGCTTTTTTAGTTAAAAAAAATACTAAAAGAAGAGCTATACTCTCTAACTTAACAATCCTTAAAAGTACTATAGTAGTGCTGTTTTCTAGTTGCCTAGGAAGGTTTGTTAAGCTTAAGACAACAAGGTAGCTTAATAATATAAACAACAACTACTACAACTCTAAAAAGCTAAACGGTCTTACTTAGAAAAGTAAGCTTAATTATATAAGGCTTAATAAGCTAAGGAGAGACGTATTAAGAGAAAAAGGCTCAAGAAGGTAAGGCAAAAAGAGAAGGCTAAAAAAGTAGCTAAAAAAAAGCGTTAGAAATTAGCTTGTAACGCTTAAAAAGCTATACAACTACCCTAAAAAAGTAAGCAAAAGGCCTTACAAGCCTCTACTTAAAAGTAAAAGTATTAAAAACGTGTTGTTGTTAATTTATCTTATGTTAAAGCTGAGGTAGCTGTACTAGCTGCCCTAGCGCGCACTACCTGCTGCGGGCGCAACGTTACCTTACTAAGCAAATATAAGTAGTACAAATTGATTGCAATAATATATATACTACAACTCTACAAAATCTCACAATACTAGCTATTGGTGGTGGCTCTACAGCCTCATTTTTCTAAAATCTTCATGTTGGTGGGGTGCGCAAAACTCGACCATGCGCAAAACGCGCACAGACACGGTACACATGCCTGAACAACGTCACTAGACTTCAACTTCCCGTGTCTGATCATCCGCGGCATCGGCAACTAATGCCGACTCGCACAATAACAAGCGGTGGTAGCCGTACGCAGCAGTGACAGCGGCAGCTTTTACAAAGGAAGCGCTGTCAGTGATACTGGCGGCCGATGTGGCAACAGCACACACGGTAGACGAAACTATTCGAGAGGCGAGCGTTAGTGATGAGACAGTCTTGTGTGGAGTTGTGTTTTAGCGCTGATGCCGCGTAGCCAAAGCGACCTACTGTGTTCTCTTTGCCAAGAATTGATACTTTTGTTAGAAGACAGGATAAGCAAAACGTAGATAGCGCTACAGATTGCATACAGCGTAAAAGAGAGGTAGCTAGAGTACTTAGGATGTACGCCTGGTACAACAAGCTCAAGGAAAACCTTCACAAGCCTAGCCCTCGGACATTTTCCAATTCTGGTTGATCATAATTCGACGTGAGTCATGACTAGCAATAGATGCACTCTCATGGTAACACTGCGAGTCTTTTATCGGTGCTGTTTTCAACGCCGCGGACTTGGGCTTCGTGTTCCGCTGAACCGAAGTGGCGCGTAATTGCGAATTTGTAATATTCTGAGGCGAGACCTTTGACCTCGACTTGGTCTTCGCAAGCGACGGTAGCTCGTAGCTGCGTGAGGTTCCACTACCTCCGCTTGTTGTCATCGTCTCCCGTAAGTAACCCAAAGACATACCGGCAGTCCCGAACCCTTGTGTGAAGCCCTTAAGCAGCGGAGTTGTTGCGGACATAAGGTTATAGGATAGCAGAACGCTTTGCCAAACGACAGTTGGCACGATGCTGATGGCCGGCTAACGGTTGCTGATGAACTTGGAGTAGGCGAGTAAGTGAATAATAGCAAACGCGATGTTTCTGCGAGGCATGTATATTAGTATAAACTCGAGCGCTACTGATTGGAGCAATACTATGACCTACGGTATTCTGGTAAAGAAGGCTAACATGATGATGGCTTTGCATTTGATTGACATGAGTGATGTGTGGAAGCCTATGATCGGCAAGCTTATGATCACGATCTCAGTTAATACATCGCCAGCAGACAGTACTCTCAGCCATGGAACCTAAGCAGTCAGTCTGCGGTCAACCCAGGGCGTTTTACGAGTTTTCTAATCTAGAATATATGTTATATAAAAACCTGTACAACGCCCCTTTTGTAGAAAGGCTATAGGGACATTTGTTGTTCTAAGAAACAGAGACTAGAATTACTAAACTGGTACAGTGTTCACTGCCGGGTTTTGGCATGATGTTTTCGGCCGAACAAGAAACTGCGGATACCACGACGCCAACCAGGCCCCATATCACAACCAAAACGTTAGTACTGATGGCCACTTTTGACACTCTCGAATTTTGCGTGAAAACAGTACGGATTAGTATGAGTATTGAGCATTTCGACAGTGCGAGTGCGATATAGAAGAGCATTTGACTTGCGAAGAAGTACTATCAGCACATGAGAGTTTTACAGTCAATAGATCTTGCCGTTGCATACTAATGGTAAGAGAGGGTGTCTGCTTACCTGCTGCACTATCGATATCTCTGCATTCTTCAAATAGGATGCATGATTTCCCAATGCCGTTTCTTAATGGAGTGAAAAGCGACCCCCACATGCCAAAGGCCACTAGCTGTGCTTCACTTAGCCAAATCATACATCTACAAATACTGTCATTGGAAGTTGCTCAATACATACATACGCCATTGTGACGATAATATCGTCAAGGGTACGCGCTCTCCATTTCGTGAACCCGAGACGGACTGCTAAAACAAGGATCGCATATATCGTTGATAGCAGTGCGATGACCCAAATTTTAGCGCTGTGATCGTTCGTAGTTATTCGAGTGAAACGACTGTCCGGGGCTCTACAGTACCGAGGTGGACGGGCCAACGCGCAGAAATTAAGTTAGAGTTTTAATCGCGCGCCCTGTGCGCGAGGTAGACGCTGGTTGAGCTGTAACACCACCTTGAGGCTCTCTACTACTTGTAAGGCTCGCGATAGGCCTCTTTTTTTAAGTAACCTTTTTAAGAGCCTTGAGGCTGCTCCTCTTACCCTTTTAAGAAGTTTTTATAGATTGTTAGAGTTGTTTTGCAGCTCTGCGAGCAGCTGCCCTAGAGGCCTATTTAGCAGCCCTCTTAGCCTTCTCCTTCTCCCTCACTAATTGAGCTGCAGCCCTCGCCTGTTACCTTATTTCCTTCTTCTTCCTCTTTGCCTGCCTTATCTCCTCACGATGCCTGTTTATCTCAGCTTTTTAGTGTTGTACCTGCTCCTTTTCGCGCTCTTAGAGCTGCTAGCGATCACATACCTCTTTCACCTTCCTTAGAGACTAGACTATAGCTCTACCTTAGTACTCCTTAGGCTCCTAAAGTAGGAGAGGCTTCCCTTGTGTCCTACGCGTCTTTTTATTAATTAGAGCCTCGCGTAGGCCCTTAACTTTATGCTTAAGGAGGGTCTTTTAAGTTAAGATTTAGTAATAAACCTAGCTTAGCCTTTAAGCTCATTTATTACCTTAATCTTTTACTACCTTACGTAGTAGGCGTTCGACTTTCCTTTAGTTTAAGGCACTTAAGCCTAAGAACTTACTATTGCTTAAAGGGCTCTTAATACTAAACCTTTTTAATATAACTTTAGGATTAAAGGGTAAAAGGCCTGTAGCCTTAAAGGCTTTTAGAATTATTGTTTCTTTAAAGGAGGCCTGCTAGGCTTAGTAAAAGAGGTAAAAGAAATCCCTCTTACTTATTAAGGTGAGGCCCTAGTTCCTCTCTAGAAATCTAGATATCTTAGCCTAGTAAGCTAATAAAAGAGGCTTAAACAGGGCAATATTAAGAGGCTGCAGCGTGTAAGTTAAATAAAGAGAAAAGACTGCAAGAAGAATCTTATTCTAATTATAGTACTTAATAAAATCTATAGTAAGGTAAGATTTATAGCTATCTAGAATAAGTAATTAATAAAAAAATTAAGCCTTTGCCTTAGTATTGCAATTAAACACCTATTTAAGCTATACAAGACTAATATTGTTATTTGTCTAGCTAGAAAGTAATAAAGTAATTTAAACTTAATAAGTTTTAAGATTAAGGGCTTGTAACTAGGTGTCCTGTATTAATCCTAAAGTTAATTGATATATAAGGGTGGGCGCTAGGTAAGATCTATTAGCATAGATGTAGGCTAGGAGTGTTATTTACTCTTGCGAGCTATTTTAAATAGTAATTCTCCTTTTTCTTTGCTTATATAAGGGCTTACTAAAGATCCTCTTTAATTTTCCTAGAATACTAAAAAGGAAGCTCTTCTTATCTATATTATATATATAACGCAGCTTAATGTAGTACTACTTAATTTTCTTGCGTAGGAGATTAAAGTATAGGCTGTACTTCCTTCTAGAATTAGCCTTGTAGCAATTGTTATTTATGCCTGTTGTCTATCTTAAAATAAGCTTATTAGAGTACTAGTGGACAAAGCAATTAACCTAGTATATTTTAACCTCTCTTCTTGCAATTTGTAAGGCGAAATTTTGTATTATAGCTTATGTAGGTAGAAGGCCTTGCCTAGTAAGCTGTTTAATGTACTGTAGGAGCTCTAGCTCTTGTTGTAGGTAGAGAGCCATTTAATTTTAAGACTTAAGGTTGCGTAAGGTTAAAACACCTTAGTGTCTTTAAGAGAGCGTAGATCGTACTACACTATACTTTTCTGCAAACTTTGTATACAAGAAAGATGCGCCTAGTGCGCGCAAATTAATTTTATTAATTGCTTCCTGGATTGGATCCATATTGGTGGAGTTATCAGGTGTTAAAGTAGTGGTGTTGTTTTGGTGGGGTGAGCGTTGGCCCGTCCTGCGCGTTGGCCCGTCCACCTCGGTAGAGGTTCGCGTAACGCCCAGGTTCGCGTAACGCCCACCCCACCACAACAACAACAAAACTTCAACACCACACAACTCCACCAATATGGATCCGATTCAAGAAGCGATTGAAGAAATCGAATTGCGTGATCCAGGAGATGATTTCTCGTACCAAGCAATCGCGAAAAAGTTTAGAATTGATCGACGTACGCTCGCTCGACGCCACCAAGGCCTTTCAACAACCCGCAACGCTGCGCACCTAGTACTCTACCTAGAACACAAAGCCGAGCTTGTACAATATATTAAAACGCTTAATAAGCGAAGTTTGCTGCCTTTAAAAGCGATAATACAACAGTTTACTAGCTAGTTAGCTAGCAAACTAGTCTTTAAAAGCTAGGTTACCTAGTTCCTTAACTATTATCCTAAGAATCTTATCTCTTGTTACACTAAAGGAATAATTAAAGAACAGATAAAAGCTAATTCCAAAGCTAAGTACAACTTGTATTTTAAGCTTCTCCTTAACAAGATAAAGAAGTATAATATACAGCCGCTCTATATATTTAATATAAATAAGAAGGGCTTTTAACTTAGCTAGCTTAGGAGATTAAAGCGTATATTTAATAAGAGCCTTTAGGAGAAAAAAGAGGTTTAGTAAGCGCTTAAAGACAGCTCTAGTAAGTAAATAACAGTAATAGCTTATATTTATTCTAATAGCAAACCTCTAAGCCTAACACTTATCTTTTAGGAAGCTAACAAGTCTATTTAATTAAGCTAAGTTAAAGCTATATAAGTAGGGGAGCACTTAGTCTTTGTAACCTTATCTTCTTCTAGCTAGAGCAACAATAATATTAGGTTAGCTTAGCTTAAGGGGGTGTTTAAACAGGAGACTAGACAATACGCTTTAACTAGGTATTAATTATTACTTCTTAACAGCTATAGATTCTATGTAACTATAGATTTTATTAAGTATTGCTACAATAATAAGATCCTCTTATTTATATTTCTACCTTACGCTACCTATACGCTTTAACTACTTAATGTAGTAATATTTAAACTCCTAGCAATAGCTTACTTAAATAAGCTATCTAGATACCTCTAAAACAGTTAGAGGTTACTCTTTTTAACTAAAGGAGACTTCTTCCTACTCTTCTAGAGCTTCTAGAACAGCGTATTTAAAGCTCTACTTATTAAGAGGTTTTTTAAAGCTACTAGTATATACCTACTAAACTTAGACGCTATACTTAAGAAGTTTGCTAAAGAGGCTTTAAATTCTAACAGCAGCTAGTTAGTCCTCTCTAGTAACAATTAGCTTAAGCTTAAAACAATTGTACGCTGTAAGGTAAAAGATTAAAGCAGTAAAGATATTAAGAAGCTTTAACAAAGTTTACACTATATTACAGCTTAAAATTAACTTCTTTACAGTAAAATCTAGGGCCTTAAGCGGTCCTTAGCTATTAAGAAGAGGCGACTAAAGCAGTTCTTCGCCCTCTAGCTTAATAAAGACAAGGTTTACTATAGGGAAGCTAAAATATAGTTGCCTAGGAGTGTACAACGAGCTCGCAATTATTAGGTATTATAATAATAATAAGCTAAGCTTAAAAAGCTTTAAAAAGCTAAGCAAGCTAAAATTAAAAAGGCAGCACATAATTGTAATGCTTAACTTAAAGCTGTAAAGCGTATAGAGTAGGAGAGACAGGCAGAGAAGAAGAGGAAGGAGGAGGCTAAAAAGCTGGCTAAGAAACAACACTAACAGCTTATTAACAACACTAAGAAGCTTATAAAATTATCTAAAAAGAGTAAGCGCAAAGCTTTAACAGCTAACTAGCTAGCTACAAAGCGTTAGAAAGGTGTTATAGGTAGTACAGCTTCTGTAGGTGCCTAGGTGGCTGCACAACTAGTTCCACCAAAAACTACCAAAACGCGAGTAATCTACCGCCTAAAAAAAAATTTAGACTAGCGCAAAGTCTTTGTAGGCTATTATATAGTATGAATCTACTTTTGCGCAATTTTATTACGTTTTGTTAAGGCGTTATAGCTGCAATACTCCTGAACGCGTTGTGTTGGGGGGTGGGCGTTACGCGAACCTGGGCGTTACGCGAACCTCTACCGTGTCCGTGCGCGTTTTGAGCCAGTTCATGTTTTGAGCCACCCCACCAAACTGAGATTTTAGAAAAATGAGGCTGTAGAG